>ML661906.1:3177350-3383883 GCA_007570785.1 Antilocapra americana | reverse complement strand
GAGGCTTTTTAGTTTCTCTTCACTTTCTGCCATAAGTGTGGTTTCATCTGCCTATCTGAGGTTATCGATAATTCTCCAGGCAATCTTGATTCCAGCTTGTGCTTCTTCCAGCCTAGCATTTCTCATGATGTACTCTGCATATAAGTTAAATAAGCAGAGTGACACTATACAGCCTTGACGTACTCCTTTTCCTATTTGGAATCAGTCTGTTGCTCCATGTCCAGTTCTAACTGTTGCTTCCTGACCTGAATACAGGTTTCTCAAGAGACAGGTCAGATGGTCTGGTATTCCTATCTCTTTAAGAATTTTCCATGGTTTATTGTGATCCACACAGTCAAAGGATATGGCATAGTCAATAAAGCAAAAACACATGTTTTTCTGGAACTCTCTTGCTTTTTCGATGATCCAGCAATGTTGGCAATTTGATCTCTTGTTCCTCTGTCTTTTCTAAAACTGGCTTGAATATGTGGAATTTCATGGTTCACACATTGCTGAAGCTTGGCTTGGAGAATTGTGAGCATTATTTTAAATTTGTTGCTTTTAATATTTTATCTCTGTGTTTAATTTTTGTCAGTTTGATAACTATATGTCTTGATGAGTTCCTCCTTGGGTTTATCCGGCCATGGACTCTCTGTGCATCCTTAGCTGACCATTTACCTTCCCATTTTAGGGAAGTTTTCAGCTATTATCTCCTCAAATATTTGCTCAGGCCTTTTCTCTCTCTCTCCTCCTTCTGGCATCCCTATAGTGTGAATGTTGATGCATTTAATGTTGTCTGAGAGGTCTTCTAGACTGTCTTCATCTCTTTATATTCTTTTTTCTATATTCTGTTCTGTGGTGATGATTTCCACCAATCTGTCCTCCAAATCATTTATCTGCTGTTCTGTCCCAATTATTCTGCTATTGGTTCTTTCTAATGTATTATTCATCTCCGCTTTCTTGTTCATTAGTTACTGTAGAGACCTAACGTTGGTAAACATTTCTTTCCCCCTATCTATTGTTTTCCATAGATCCTTAATCAACCTCACTGTCATTATTTTGAGGTCTTTTTCTGGAAGATTGTTGTCTCCCCTTCATTTATGGGATTTTATCTGGTCCCTTTATCTGGAATATAGCTCTCTGCTTTCTCATGCTGATAAGTGTCTATAATATGCTTTTTGTTCTATCTGCTGTGGGACTGTGGTTCTTCTTGCTTCTCTGTCTGCCCTCTGATGCAGGAGCTAAGTAGCTTGTGTAAATTTCTTAATGGGATGAGTTGGTGATGAGTAAGGCTGAGTCTTGCTCTGGTGGGCAAGGCCTTGCTCAATAAAGCTTTAATCTAGTTATCTGCTGATGGGTGGGACTGCACTCCCTCCTTGATATTTGTTTGGTCTGAGATGATCCAGCCTTGGAGTCTAGGGGCACTATCATAGAGTTAAGGGTGAAATCCATGAGGGTTTACACCAAGGGGGGGCCTTCCTGGCCTGATCCTATCAGTGTCCATGTCCCTGTGGTGAGCCTCTGCTGATCCACGCCTTCAGAGGAGACCCTCCATCACTAGCAAGTTGGTTTGGTTCAGCAGAAAAGGGTCACTGCTCCTTTCCTCTGAGTCTTGGTGTGTGCAAGGTTTTGTTCCTGCCCTCCAAGATTGGAGTCTTTGTTTCCCTCAAAGACTTCCCTGTGGAAGTTCTTTAATCAAATCCTACTGGCCTTCACAATCAAATTCCTTGGGGATCCCTAGTCCCTTTGCCAGATCCCCAGGCTAGGAACCCTGATGTGGGGTTTAGAATGTTAGGTAGTTAGAATAGGAAACAGGGGTAAAAAATGGTGGTGACTAGAAGACAAGGAAGGGAAAAGCCACGAAAATAGAACAAGGGAGGTCAAAGTAAAATCCAGGGACCTGAGTGAGAACTTCAAGGAGAACAGAACTCCTGGCTAATCCCAATTTGCATAGAGCAGGCACAGGGGGAAGAAAAAATATATAAAAGGAGGAGCCAAAGCACATGAGCTCTCTCTCTCTCACTCTCTCTTCCCACCACGTGCATGTGCTCTTTCTCTTTCTCTGCCACTCCCTCACCAGCTCACTCTCTTACTCTCTTTCTTTCTCCATGCCCCATCCCCCACCCCCAGCATGCTGCAGCGTTCTTCTCTTAGCGTCTTTGGGTTGACATGCCCTCATGCTTCAAGGATGCATTCTCCTGTTATTATCTTCTAAATAATATAGAGCTGTAACACTGATTTGTCTAAGAGCTATATCACGGTCTGTCCAAGACCCAAGAGCTGTGACCCACTGAGGGCTTTAAATTCCATCACTCCAAATCTTTGCTATGACAAGACAAGAACCGAGGAGCATACACTCACCTGACATCTACACTCGTGTGACAGGAACCTCACGACAGTTGGAGAACTTCTTTGGAATTATTTTGGGTCACTCACCCAGCGGATATGGAATTTGACTTTATTGCTATTTTGCCTCTCCTACTGTCTCACTGAGGTGTCTTTGTCTTTGGGATATTCTTTTTTGGTGAGTTCCAGCATCCTCCTACTGATGGTTATTCAGCAGCTAGTTGCAATTTTGTTGCTCTTGCAGAAGGAAATGAGCACACATCCTTCTACTTGGCCATCTTGAACCAGAAGTCTACTTTTCCGTTTTTATTGACACATCATATTAGTTTAAAATGTACAGCATGTTGGTTTCTTATATGCATATATTGTGTAATAACTACCATAATAAATTTAGTTAACATCCATCACCTCATAGAATTATAGATTTTTTTTTCCTTGTGATGAACATTTTTAAGATTTACTCTCTTGAAAGTGAAAAAAAAAAAATGAAAGTGTTAATTGCCCAATCATGACCAGCATTTTGAGACCACAGGTACTGTAGCCCATCAGACTCCTCTGTCCATGGAATTCCCCAGCAAGAATACTGAACCGGGTTGCCACTCCCTTCCCCAGGGAATCTTACTCACCCAGGGATCAAATACCGGGTTTCTGCATTGCTGGCACATTCTTCACCATCTTAGCCACCAGCTGTGAAATACAGGTCTGTGACTGTGGTGACAGTGCCCCACGTTCTGCAATTGTATCTACGAAGCACTTCGGGGGCCTGTGGTCAAAATTTATATAAAGACAGACAGCATGATTCTTTCGATGACAATATTGTAGCTATTAGCAACACCACAATACAGTGAAATTAGGGTATCATTTTCCCCGTTCATTTTGCAAGACTCTCTTATTCTGTCCATGGATGCCTTCTTCACAAAAGCATGCAGTGAAGCAGAAGTCTAATCAGCTAGAGTCATATCGATTTCTATGGATCATCTGTGACTTACTCAGAGTTACCAGATACGTCTGGTCTTCAGTCACCCTCATTCTTCCATTTGTTTATTGTTTTTGTTTTAAATTATGCCATTTCTGTGACTATCAAACTGGCAATATTGAGAAAAATTTGCATTAGCTAGCAAAGATATTTAGAACTAAGTAATAATAGCTCTTATGTACCATTAGTAAGGATGTAAATTAATACACCATTTCTGGAAATACATTGGCATAAGTATTCATAACTTTGAAATTTGATTTCTTGGTAGAGAGAGGACATGGGCATTAATTTTGCTTAGAGAGAATATAAAGAGTTTTTTTTATAAGTAAAAATGCCTCAAGGAGAAGGAGAGAGGTAAAGTGAAATAAAGAGCAACATTGTGGAAAGTCACAGATGAAAGATTTAGGAAACTGGAGAAAACTCACTTAAAGCTGATTATGTGAAAGGCTGAGCTCTAACATCATTTTTGCTACCAAGTTCCCCAAGTCCTCAACAATGGGTGCATCCAGATGAGTAGAAAGGAAAGATTTTACAATAAGGAGAACCAATAGGTTGAAAAGTATTTAAGAAGCTGCTAGGCCCATTCTCTCTCCATAACCCTACCTCAACTCTAAATAATTCGATAGTCCTCTCTCATCATGTAACCATTCATTCTCCAGGAAAGAGCAGAACATTTCATCTTAAAAAAAAAAAAGAAAGAAAAGAAAAGAAAGAAAATCACTAAACAGAAGTTATTTAAATGCATGTATCATGTAGAATTGAGAGTGAATAAAAGATTCACTTAATGAAAGAAGAAACCACCAGTATGCTTCTCCTAACTGCCTCACTTTTTTCACTTTGGAGTAAACAAGTCATACTTTTTATTTTTTCTCGTAGAAAAGACACAAGGGCATCAGATCACCCTCAGGCAAGCCCTCAAGAAGCAAATCTAAGCCACAAGCCACAGAATCCTCTACACTAAACACAAAAGCCAAAATGAATTACAACAGAAGACAATGAAAGGAAATAGACGTATTTGTGGTAAAGAAAATTGTATCTCAGAGAGAGGTAATAGTAGTTATACCACAGATGGTATAACTGCTATAAATGAGATCTTCTTATTTTAATAAGAAGGAAATACTTTTTTGAAAAGGACAACAGGAATAGGTCTGTTGAAAATTAAAAATGTAACAGCCAAAATGAAAATTTAATAAGAAGTTTTGGAAAATAAAGCTGAGAAAATCTCCCAGAAAACTGAGAGTTCAAGAGAGAACAGAAGAACAAAAGAAAGAAGGGAAGAAGAAAAGAGAGAGAGAGAGAGAGAAAAAGCATAGCCAATAAGGAGTTCCAGAAAGAGAGAGAACTGAGTAAAAGAAAGGAATTATCATTCAAAACAAGAACATTTTCCAGAGCTGATGCATATGTGTTTACAAAGGGCACACAAACTAGAAAAAGTAAATCACCACCAAGGCACATTATTTTGAAATTTTAGAAAACTGAGGCTGGACAGAAGTTTGGCATGATCCCAGGGGTAAAAAGCAGTTTACATACAAATGTAGCTCTATAAATGTGAATGCTTTGAATCATGAAATTACTAACATGCTGTACACATATAGGGAGTATGAGTCAGGCAATATGGGTACATGTGTGTGGTAGAGATGGAGAGAGAAATATAAACTAAATTGTCATCCTCCAGAGTGTAAAGTCACTTGTTAATGCCTCAAACTGAAAAGTTAAGAAGAAAACTAATTACATTAAACTGAGATATGGTTGTTAAACAACATCAGCAAGGAATTAGCTAAAACAGTTTACAGTGTTTGTCTTAAGAAATTATAATCTCTAACACTATGTAATTCTCTGAATAAATGCAGAATATTGACTTAGAAAAATAGATAAAACATATTTCACAAATTAAAGGCACAAGTATATCTCTAAACATGTAATTATTTTTCATTATATTAGTGTTTTTAATATCACAGTTTGTAAATAACCAAAATGTACAAAAATAAGAGAAAATTTTAATGAGATTTGCTGCATCTATATAATGGGACATTATGTATTCATTGACACCTAGAAGAATTTAAGTATTATAAAATTATAAAATTAATATAAAATCAAGTGAAAAAACAATAGAATTGTGATTCTTTATATTTTCCTTCTAAATTTTATGCATTTTCAAACTGTTTTATAACGACCATGTTTATTCCACTCACAGAGTTTCACAAAGCTAAAGATCTATGAAATTGTAACTACAGCTTTTCCAACTGAGGTTGTATGTTCACTAACTTCAAATTCAGCCAAAACCAGCAAGAGAAATTTGAATGTATGAGTTTAACACAAATGATAATAGACTTATTATTTTTCCTATTTAGCTTAAGTGAAAAATATTCTCAAGTTAATAATTTGTAGCTTTCCTCAGGAGTAGAATTTGGAAAGAGAAATTGTACCTTGCCATTAGGAACCTCTCTTATAGACAGTAATATCGTTATTGTCACAAACTGTTATATAGTCAGAACCAAGTTACCTTTTATTTTTTTTTACTACTTCAAATGACAATTTATAGCTCTTTCTTTCACACTTTTTTAATGCTGAAGAAGTGAAGGTATAATTTTTTGCAAATGTATTTCCCAGTTATAAATCTGATCTGAACACAAAAACGCATATATTCATGTAATGCTAAGCCAAAGGTATAATAGGAATGCACAAGAGAAACACAAATAATTTATGTCTACATGATGCCATGGTTTCAAGAAGAAAATTGAAAAGGAGCCGATCAGCAGAATCTGGTGTGTTTGACTTCTGTCCCGGATATTTTAACTGAATTGACTAAATAAGGTCATAGTGATATTGCTCTGACATTGGCAGCTTGAATTGGCTATGACATTATTTAGTAAAGATACATTTCCAGTACTGAAATTCCAAACCTTTTGCAATTCTCTACATAAGAATATTAGCAGTAAGTCCTTTCTGAAGATGGACAAGTTGTCCAGCTCTGTGTTAAGCACAGCAAAGACTAGGAAAAAGGATTCTGTAGTCTTTCAGGTACAAGTCTAATGTTTGTGAATACGTAACACAAGGATATATATAGTATGTAAGTGTAGAAATTCATGGGAGAGGCCAGATAAACGTTGAGGGAGGTGATGAGCAAGCAGTCAAGGAAGGGTGTATATATTCTAGAACATTTCAACACAGATAAGTTCCTTCTGAATTTTCATCAAAATTCTAAAGGGGCAATTATGTTTCCACTGCATAATGTGCTCTTTCATAGCTATGTATATATGAGAATAATGCAGATTTTATGCATAGATGTGCTATTTTTAAAATGAGCAAAGATGAAATATGGAGCTTAAACACATAAACCTACAATGATAAAATTGCTGACTAAAATAAAATCGCAAAATACCAAAATATGTAAGTGACAAAAATCCTCTACTTACTCAAGTTCTCACAAGAAACTCACAATAAAAAGTCAGTGGTCTTACGATATAGCACAATGATTGGTCAAATGTGTATTTCCATTTGCCAGGTGACCTTACTGCTAATTTATTTCAGAAGAATTTATCCATTGTGTCTATTCTCAAAAGAATAATTGAAGGCAAGTTATTAAAATGATAATTAATTATCTTATTTGTTTCACTTAACTGAATCTGTCACAGTCATATTGAATATTTTTCATAGAACATTTGATTATAATTTCTCTGCCTTTCTGTTTCTCTCATCCAGCTTAATTCAGCAAATGTAGTAAAAAGACTTCACCTCTCTTCTCTGTCAGAATGTCATACTGCCAACAAAACTGATACTGAGTCCAAAGGGAAAAAGATTATTTTGATCTTGTGATTGGTTTATTCATTGGAAATAAGTGACTTTCCTTGTCATCCAAGAATTCTCTTAATATACACTGTGATCTTTTGCAATATTTCCATGACTTAGTGACAGAAAGGACAGTTCAGAAATGTATAAAAAATATTCTGCTATTTTTAATTTACTCAAAGGTCACTGATGGGAACAATAGATTTGGTGAACAGGTTATTTTGTCCCTCTTAATAAGTTTGTATGGGTATAACCAGTTCTAAAGCTGTAATTCTCCCTCATACTCTAAATTTTGTCCAAAATGGAATACTGCAAGTAAAACTTTATTTCTATGACCATCAAACACTAGAAGGGATATTTTCTTTCCAAAGCAACATTTGGAAGTCAGAGTTAAATGTAGAATTTATGAGTGTCAGTATTATTTTCCTTTTTAAATAATTTAAAAGATTTAATGTTTAGTCACAGTATCAAAAACTCTTCCTTTGGAGTTATTCCTTGGCTATATCAACAATCTTTCAATAAATATTTATTGAGCATACATTTTATGTGAGGCATTGTGAAGCAATTTTGAAATATAGTTATTTTTAGGGAGTGGTGCAAAGTTACTGTAATGAGATTAATATCTTCTGTGTTTAGGGTATGGCACCTTAGAGAATATTGTCATTTGCTGAGTACAAAGACTATAAACATGATTCAATTTTCAGGTGCAAGTTAGAAGAGTGGATTAGAAATAGACAAGAAAAGAGTAATGAGTACATATTAAGTACTAAGTTTAATCTCATTTAACACTTTGCAAAAGCAGTACATAGGTACTATTTGAATGAGCAAATTGTCATGACATATAGACTTAGAAAGGAAGAAAGGATGATCTGAAATGTAAATCTTAGGGTTTGAGACTTAAAATGTCACAGTTTCACTGACAATAACATCCATGAAGATATCTCTAAATTGGATTAACAGATGAACAGAATTCACAGAATTGGGAGGGCAGTCTCAGATTGGATCATTAGCACAAATACTTCATTTGTCCAAAGATGAGGATAGAAATACATGAAAGCTAAATATTGTGAACTCAATGTCAGTGTTTTATAATAAATTACAAGAGTAATTTGAAGACAAACAAAAAATGACTAACACAATAGGAAAAGAGAAGGGTGTTTCATGAAGATCCTAGGTCTGTAGCAGCCCCGAAATTTTGTATCTGAAGTTAAGGTAAAAAAATGGTTCAAATGGACATTTTTCTTCTAAATATTTATAAAATATAAATATATATATTTTTACATGTACTGCAGCATTTCATCATCAGAACAAATGAAGGGAACAGGAGAAATATGGAGTATTTTGAGTAGACAATGTCTTTGAGAATGTAGCAGTCAGCTATTGTCACATCAATGCCACATAAACCACAGCTAACTTCAGTGGTTTGAAATAAATCACCTGTGCATGACCCACAGGTTGTGACTTGCCGGATTTAGCCTAGACTCAACTATGTTGCTTTGTCTTCAGTTGTGGATTAGCTGGGTTTTAGCTCTGGGCTACAAGTTGAATTCCAGATATCTCTACCTCTGTTTTGCTAAGGATCAAGCTGAAGAAGAAAGGTTCCTTTAGCATGCTCTTTACATGGGCTTACCAGGTGGCTCAGAGGTACAGAATCTGCTTGCCAATGTAGGAGACACAGAGACGTGGGTTCAGTCCCTAGGTCAGGAAAATTACCTGACAGAGGAAATGGCAACTTATTCCAGTATCCATGCCTGGAGAATTTCATGGACAGAGGAGTCTGGCAGACTATAGTCTTTGGTCTTGCAAAGATTTGGATGTGACTGAGAATGCATGCATACAGAGAAACTCTCCTGTGGAATATATACATCCTCAATCTAAAAAAGAGGATATACACACACATATATGATTCACTTTGCTATCCTTGCTATGTAGCAAAACTAACATAGTACTGTAAATCAGTTATAATGCCAGTAAAATTAATTTCAAAAAACCTTCCCCTCAACTTTTCCAGATTTAAAAGTAAGTTTGTTTTCTTACTCTTTGCTTCTCTCCTTCTGATGCCTCATACCTGCACATGTGTCTCACTCCAAAACTTGGCAGCCTTTGCAGATTCATTCTTGTTCTTTGAGTTCCTTTCCTAAGTTCATATAGATGTGTATTGACTGTCTTATCTATAGAATAGCAATGGATAGCGGCCTACTACTGAGGTCAGAATCCACACTACAAGTGAGGCATACAAGTCATACAAGCAGCATACAAATCAGGTCAGCTGATTGGATAGTAGGGTGAATATTTCACAGGCTGTAAGTGAAGACACTGTATTATGGGATAATGAGAAATTCAAGGCAGGAGGGGGGACAGGAATGGGTTTTCATGGGAAATCTCTCAAAGTTGTTTACACCTATAAGCTGCAAGTGGGGAGCAGTTGGGTAGTGTGACTGACCACAAAGTGTTTCAATCTAACTGTGGCAGAAAAACTTATAGAAACTGTTAGCAGAGAATATTTGTATGAAAACATTGTTTTCAAAAACTCTTTGTATTTTGATATACTTTAAGTAAAAAATTCAATAAAATTAGTTAGCAGGCCTCATATGTAAAGAGTAGGTTTCAGTAACTATTACAAGATCTTCTCTAGTGGCTCAGATGGGAAAGAAAATGTCTGCAGTGCAGGAGACCCAGGTTTGATCCTTGGGTTTGGAGGATCCTCTCGAGTAGGAAATGGCAACTCAGTCCAGTATTTTTGCCTGGAGAATTTCAAGGACCGAGGAGCCTTGCAGGCTACAATCACTGAGATCGAAAAGAGTAGGACACAACTGAGTGACCAACACTTTCATTTTCGTAACTACTACAAAGAATGGGGTAGCGTAATTATGAGAATATGTGTAGGGTTCTTAGGGCTGGTGCACCAGGATGACCCAGAGGGATGGAATTGGGAAGGAGGTGGGAGGGGGGTTCTGGAAGGGGAACACATGTATACCCATGGCAGATTCATGTCAATGTATGGCAAAACCAACACGATAATGTAAAAAAAAAAATAATTAATTAAAAAAAGAAGTATATTCCTTCTGAACAGATGAAAAAAAGGAATATGTAATATTTTATTTTTTTGATATATCATTATTTGGTTATCCATTCTCTTGCTGATGGCCATATGGGTGGTTCTAAGTTCAGGCTATTAGGAATAAGACAGTTTTTAAACAACCTTTTGCAAGTCTTTTATTGACATACATTTTCATTTCTTGTGGAACGAAGTTGGTGTGTAATGAGGTTGATGTACATTTAAATGTTTGAGAAGCTGTCAAATAATTCTCAAAGTGATTTGACCACTTCACTTCACCACCAGTCAGTACAGTGCAGTTGCTCAGTTGTGTCTGACTCTCTGTGACCCCATGGACTGCAGCACACCAGGCCTTCCTGTCCATCACCAACTCCCAGGACTTGCTCAAACTCATGACCATGGAGTCAGTGATGCCATCCAACCATCTCATCCTCCATTGTCCCCTTCTCTTCCTGCCTTCAATCTTTCCCCAAATTAGGGTCTCTTCCAATGAGCTAGGTCTTCACATTAGGTGGCCAAAGTATTGGAGTTTCAGCTTCAGCATCAGTCCTTCCAAAGAATATTCAGGACTGATTTCCTTCAGGATGGACTGTTTTGGTCTCCACGCAGTCCAAGAATCTTCTCCAACACCACAATTCAAAAGGATCAATTCTTTGTCACTCAGCTGTCTTTACAGTCCAACTCTCACACCCATATATGACTAATAGTAAAACCATAGCTTTGATTAGATGGACCTTTGTCAGTAAAGTAATGTCTCTGTCTTTTAATATGCTACCTAATTTGGTCATAGCTTTTCTTCCAAGGAGCGAGAGCCTTTTAATTTAATGACTGCAGTCATCATCTTCAATGATTTTGGAGCCCAAGAAAATAAAGTCTCTCACTGTTTCCACTGTCTCCCCATCTATTTGCCATGAAGTGATGGGACTGGATGCCATGATGTTAGTTTTCTGAATGCTAAGCTTTAAGCCAACTCTTTCACTCTCCTCTTTCACTTTCATCAAGAGGCTCTTTAGTTCTTCTTCACTTTCTGCCGTAAAGATGGTGTCATCTGCATATCTGAGATTATTGCCATTTCTCTCAGCAATCTTGATTCCAGCTAGTGCTTCATCCAGACTGGCATTTCCCATTATGTATGCTGAATATAAGTTAAATAAGCAGGGTGACACTATCCAGCCTTGCTGTACTCCTTTCCCAATCTGGAACCAGTCAGTTTTTCCAAATCCGTTTCTAACTGTTGCTTCTTGACATGTATACGGATTTCTTATGAGGCTGATAAGGAGTTCTGGTATTTCTATCTCTTGAAGAATTTTCCACAGTTTGTTTTGATCCACACAGTCAGAGATGTTAGTGTATTCAACGAAGTAGATGTTTTTCTGTAGTTCTTTTTTTTTTTCTATTATCTAATCGATTTTGGCAATTTGATCTCTGGTCCTTCTGCCATTTCTAAATCCAGCTTGAACAACTGGAACTTCTCAGTTCATGTACTGAAGCCTAGTTTGGAGAATTTTAAACATCACTTTGCTAGCATGTGATATGAGTGCATTATCACCACTAATGTACACAATTTTCAATTGCTTCATATCTTGCCCTCACGTGGTTTTATCAGTCTATTTTACTGTAGTCATTCTATTCTCTGTGTGGTGCATAATGCTTTTAGTTTTCAGCAATGGTGACAACTTTTTCTGAGTGCTTATTTGTGATTTAAAGTGTCTTTCTAAGTCTTTTGACAATTTTTATTGTTTCTCACCTGATTGTAGAGATTTTTAGTTTGTATGAATGTTTTTTATTTCCATATATATTCTGAAAACAAGATTGCTGATAGATCCGTTTATTGCAAATACATTTCTCATGTTGTGGCTTGCTTATATTAATAATGCACTTTAATGAGAGGGAAATATTCATTTTTCATCACTTTATTTTTGAATTGAAGGATAATTGCTTAACCGAATTTTGTATTTTCTGTCAAACATCAGTAAGAATCAATCATAGGTATACCATGTCCCCTCCCTCTCAAACCTCCTTCCCATCTCCCTCCCCATCGCACCCTTCTAGATTATCACAGAGCCCCTGTTTGATTTCCCTGAGTCAGGCAACAATTCCCCATTGGCTATCTATTTTACATATGGTAATATAAATTTCCATGCTACTTTTTCCATACATCTCACCCTCTGAAATTTTAACTTTATGGAGCTTCCTTCATCAAAATTTTTTTCTTCTTAGTGATTTTTCTGCCAAAATATGTCATTTCTTAACCCCCAAAATACAAAGTTCTTGTCTTCTGTTTTCTTCTTAGAGTTTTATGGCTCTGAGTTTTAAGTGCAGATCTACAATCATTGTGTACAGAATGAAATAGGTATTGAGTTTTGAGGTTTTATTTCTTTTGGCTAATGGTGTTATCCAGTTGTTCTAGCAATAATAATCATTAAAAATATCCAGTTCTCTTGAGTTGACCTAATGTCCTTATCAAAAATCAAATTGACCATACATGAGTAAGTCTAATAGGAACAGCACAATTCAAAAGAACTTTCTGTGATAATGAAATGTACTGTATCTATACTGCTTGATAGGGTAGTCACTAACCACACACAGCTAATGAGTTCTTGAAATGACACTGAGACAATTACTCTTTCTTTTTCTTTTTTTTTTAAATTTTATTTACATTATCATGTTGTACTCTTTCACTTTATTTAATTATCATTTTAAATTTAGACAGACCCAGAACCTATATTCTTTTCCATTGATCTCTCTGCCTATTCTAGGTCAACCACATTCTTTGAATAATGTAGATTACTTTAAATCTGAATTGCAGGCAGTGCAATTATTGCACATTTTTTTAAATACTGCTTAAGTTGTTCTCTATTTTTTTTAATTGGAGGATAATTACTTTGCACTATTGTGATGATTTTTCCCATTCATCAACAAGAATCAGCCATAGGCATGTATGTGTCCTCTCCTTTCTGAACCTCCCTCCCACTTCCTGCTCCATCCCATCCAGGTTGGGATGTCCATTCCAGGTTGTCACAGAGCACCAGCTTTGGGTGCCTGCCAGCATGCATCAAACTTGCACTGGCTGGGTGATGTAGATGTTTTGGTGTTGTTCTTTCAAATCATCCAACCCTCTCCTTCTCCCACTGAGTCCAAAAGTCTGTTCTTTAAGTTTGTGTCTCCTTTTCTACTTTGGATGTAAGATTGTTCCTGATGTTTCCATATAAATTTTAGAATTATTTCTTTCTTGAAAAGAGCCTGCTGAAATTTGTATAAAGACTGCATGGAAATTATTGATTAATTAAGGGAAATATTGACATCTTATAACACTGAATCTTCTAATCTCTGAGAATGACTGACCATTTCTATTTAATTTTATTTACAATGTTTTCTAGTTATAACTATATAAATCTTGTACATTTTATTTGGTAGTTAGTTATTCCAAAACCCTTTTGTATCTTTTTATGCCAGTGTAAGTGGTATTTTCAAAATTCATCATATAGTTTTTATTTTGATCATTTGGAGATTTGTAATTGACTTTTTCACATTGATCTTGAATTCTGCAACTATGCTAAATTTACTTTTTGGTTCTAGTAACTTCTTGTACAATGCTTGGTATATTCTATGTCTATGATGAGGTTGTTTTCAAATACAGAGAATTCTATTATTTTCTTTTCAGTATTTATGCTTCTGTGAATTTTCAAGGCATGCAATCATGTTTTATGATCTTGAAGACTTTTATTACTCTATCTAAACATTATTCCTAGTTTTAGGGGAGAGGATTAATTCTTTTTCCTTTGATTAGTCTGTTAATTAGAGGTTGTACTGAAGAAGGCCATTCTATTCTTACTTTAAACAGCATGTTTAGTTTCTCCCAGGTTGTTTTCCTTCATCTATTAATATAGCAACTTATATGGTTTGATTTTGAAATGTTGAATCAATATTGGATTCCTGAAATAAAGTCCACCTGATCATGCTGTGTCATAATAAAGGCAAATAGACATCTTCATTCCTAAAAGCACATTATTGCCTTAAGGTCTACTTTATTTCATGTTAATATTGCTAAACCAGGTTCTTCATAACTAATATATATCTAATATTTCTTTTTTCAAAACTTTTACTTTTATATCTTTATGTTTTAAAAGTATTTTTGTAACAAATCTGTCTACTTTGTTTTTTTAGCTGATAAGTTTACTTCTTTTATTTTATTCAAAATGTTTATATATATATTTCTAGCCTAGTGTATTATTTAAATATTTCCCTCAGTTTCATCATTTTAAAAATAAAGAGGGAACACTCCCAAGCTCATTCTGTGAGGCCACCATCACCCTGATTACAAAGCCAGACAAAGCTATCACAAAAAATAAAATAACAGGCCAATATCACTGATGAACCCAGATCCAAGAATCCTCAACAAAATACTAGTAAACAGAATTCATCAACACATTAAAAGTTTCATACATCATGATCAAGTGGAGCTCATCCTGGGGACGCAAGGATTTTTCAGTATATGCAAACCAATCAATGTGATAGATGATATTAACAAATTGAAAGATAAAAACATGTCATCATCTCAGTAGATTATGAGAAAGTGTTTGACAAAATGAAACACTCATTTATGATAAAAATTCTCCAGAAAATGGAAATGCAAGGAACCTATGTCAATATAATAGAGACCATATGACAAACACACAGCAAACATTGTTCTAAATGGTGAAAAGTTAAAAGTATTTCCTCTAAGACCAGGAACAAGACAAGAGTTCCCACTTACACTGCTATCCTTCAATATAGCTTTGAAATTCCTAGCCACAGCAATCAGAGAAGAAAAAAATAAAATAAAAGGAATCCAATTTGGAAAAGAAATATAACTCTCACTGTTTGCAGATGACATGATACTATACATAGAAAATCTTTAAGATGCCACCAGATGATTACTAGGGCTAATCAATGAATTTAGTAAACTTTCCAGATACAAAAATAACAAACAAAACTCCTTTGCTTTTCTCCACACTAACTATGAAAAACTCGAAAGAGAAATTAAGAAAACAATCCCATTCATGATTACATCAAAAAGAATAAAATACTTAAGAGTAAACTACCTAAGGAGACCAAACTGGTATATAGAAAGCGATAAGACCCTGATAAAAGAAATCAAAGACACAAACAGATGGAGAAGTATATCATGTTCTTGGATTGGAAGAATCAATGTTGTGGAAATTGCTATTTTACCCAGAGAAATCTACAAATACAATGCAATTCCTATCAAATCACCAGTGGTGCTTTTCAAAGAACTAGAACCAAAGATTTCACAATTTGTATGGAAACACAAAAGACCCCAAATAGCCAAAGAAATCTTTGAAAAGTGAAAGTGAAAGTCGCTTAGTCATGTCCAACTCTTTGTGACCCCATTGACTATATATACAGTCTATGGAATTCTCTAGGCCTGAATACTGGAGTGGGCAGCCTTTCCTTTCTCCAGGGATTGTCCCAACCCAGGTCTCACACATTGCAGTACCAAGTGAGCCAAAAGTGAAGCTCAATAATATAAGAGTAGGTAGCCTATCCCTTCTCCAGTGGCTCTTCCCAACCCAGGAATCAAATTGGGGTCTCCAGTATTGCAGGTGGATTTTTTACTAACTAAGCTATCAGGAAATCTCCTACAGATGGCCAATAAATACATGAAAAGTTGCTCAAGATCACTTATTATTAGAGAAACACAAATCAAAACTACAATGAGGTATCATCTTACACCAGTCAGAATGCCCAGCATCAAACAATCTACAAATGAATAACGTTAGAGGATGTGGGTAAACGGGGAGCTTCTTGCACTGTTTGTAGGAATATAAATTGATAAAGCCACCATAGAGAATCATACAGAGATACCTTAAAAAAAAAACTAAGAATAAAACTACCATGTCCCACTACTAGGCATATAGGCTGAGAAAAACTATAATTAAAAACAACCCATGTACCTCAATGTTCATAGCAGCACTGTTTATAATAGCTAGAACATGGAAGCTACATAGATGTTCACTGGCAGATGAATGCATAAAGAAGTTGAGGTACATATATTTTGGAATAGCACTCAGCCAATACAGAGAACAAATTTGAGTCAGTTCTAGTGAGGTGGGTGAATATAGAGTCTGTTATACAGAGTGAAGTAAGTAAGAAGGAGAAACACAAATATTGCATATTAAGGCATATATGTGGAATCTAGAAAAATATTGCTGATGAATCTATTTGCAGGGCAAGAATAGAGACACAGGCATAGAGAAGAGACTTGTGGACCCAGTGGTGGAAGGAGAGGGTAGGACAGCTTGAGAAGGTAGCATGGAAACATGCGCATGGCATATGTAAAATACGGAGCTAACGGGAGCTTGCGCACAAGACAGGGAGCCCAGCTTGGTGCTCTGTGGCAGCCTGGCAGGGTGGGATGAGGGGGCCGGTGGGAGAGAGGGTCAAGGGGGAAGGGATACATGTACACTTGAATCCACTCCTAATTGCTGTATTGCAAAAGTCAGCACAATATTGTAAAGCAATTATCTTTCAATTAAAAAAAAAAGTTTAAAAAATTTCTTCCTACTCTTCTAAAATTATATCCAAGCCTCCCTCAACCTGTGATACTATCCAGAACTTTAGCATACTTTCCCCTCTGTTGGTGTTTTCTCTTCTACAATACCAGCCCATTTTGTCAGTATTATGTATATTATGTAGATTTTCTTTTGAGGCTTCTTCACTTTCACTTTTCACTTTCGTGCATTGGAGAAGGAAATGGCAACCACTCCAATATTCTTGCATTGAGAATCCCAGGGATGGGGGAGCCTAGTGGGCTGCCGTCTATGGAATTGCACAGAGTCGGACATGACTGAAGCGACTTAGCAGCAGGAACAGCATGAATACACTTGTTTTTTCTTTTTCTTTTTGTATATATATATATGTATATATATATATATGTTTTATTTATATTTATATATGTTCACATAGGCATCTGCAGATTTGATGACAAAATATAAATATATTATAGCAATATTTACTTATTTAAAGATAATGATAAATATATTTGATTGTGGTTTTCCAAAGTAAATCTGGCAGCATCTCTTGAGTGTGTCTATTTTTAAGTCATTTTCCAAACATTTTTTATTGAAGACCTTTGTGTAATAACCCTTCTGAGGCATTATATATTTTTGTAAATATTTCCTGAGTATATTTTTATCACCTCTTAAGATTGAACATGGAAGGAGAAGGGTGCAACAGAGGATGAGATGGTTGGACAGCATCACCGGCTGGATGGCATGAGTTTGAGGAAACTGTGAGAGTTGGTGATGGACAGGGAGGCCTGGCGTGCTGCGGTTCATGGGGTTGCAAAGAGTTGAACACAACTGAGCGACTGAACTGAACTGAACTGAATATTTAAATAAGAGTTCACCTGGATCTTGAGTTGGTGTTCTATGCTTTTTTTTCAACATTTTATAAATGTCATCTTAAGACTTTCTTGAATCCAGTACTGACATTGAAAAATCTGATGTTAATCTAATGTTTGCTTTTTATATGATCTACTCTTTCTCATCATAGCTGTTAGATATCTTCCCTTTTTCTCTACAAATATATGGTATGATTAGTGTAGGTTTTTCCTAAGCTCTCTTATTTGATCCTTTCTCAGATCTTTTTAATCTGAAACCTTCCTTAGTTTTTCAATTTAATTAATGGTGCTTGTTGAATATCTTAACTGAGATTCTATCTCAAATGCTCTACCATCCATTTGAAATTCTGCATTGAACTCTAACTTATAGACAGCAAGCTATAATAAAAATCTTTGTACCAATATTCTGGGGGTGGAGGAGACTAATGTCAAACTAAGGGTTTTTTGTATTAAATACCAATTTCTAAAATATGACTTATAGTGAAAATTTCTGATAATTGTCCAGAAAACATACTTCATGAAATGTGAAGTAGCAATGCTAATTATCAAAAAATATTCTCCACATGTATTCTCCAGATGTTCCACTGAAGACTAAAGATATGAAAGTTGTGCCCAAACAGAATGTGAGTTATTAATACACATTGTCTTCAAAGGACAAAGCCAGAAATAAATATGCATGCATGTGTTTATATTAGTTTTTGTATGTGCACTTTTAGATTTAAATTATTCTTATCTCACGTCATCATAAAAATTTAGAAATCAATAGGGTGCTCATATTTAGAACAACTATTTGTGAATATAAATAATTTGTTTAACAGCCAGAAAACTAAGGAATAAACTCAGGAATTTACAAGAGGAGTCTGATGATGACTAAATATGATATGATATGGTATCTGGGATGGAATCTTAGGACCAAAAAATGACATTTGGTAAAAATGAAGGAAATACAAATAAGTTATGGACTGTGACTAACACTGTATTTATAATTTTTCATTCATCATGACAAATAAACCATACTAATGTTAAATGTTAAGAGTAATGGGAAATGGTTACCAGTTATATAGAAATTCTCTATACTATCTGTAAGTAAGTAAGTAAATAAGTAAGTGTTAGTCGCTCAGTCGTGCCTGACTCTTGGCAACCCCATGGACTGCAGCCCACCAGGCGCCTGTGTCTGTGAGATTTTCCAGGCAAGGATACTAGAGTGGGTTGCCATTTTCTTCTCCAGGGGATCTTCCCAACCCAGGGATTGAACCAGGGTCTCCTGTACCACAGGTAGATTCTTTATTGACTGAGCTACAAGGGAATCTTTCTGCAAATCTAAAATTATTTCTATATTTCAAAACATTAAGTTCAGGAAGATTCATATTATAGTTAGTAACAGTTTATTTTCCTTAGCCATATATGATATGATTAAAGCTTTCCAGTTTAATAATTTCTCATCACCACGGCACATACCTTAATATTTTTGGCACATAAATTAGTATAGAAGTGTAGCTCATGAAAAATCTGATATCTTTTCTCACACCCCTTCCCTTCCACCACATGCAATTTACATGGAGGCCCTATGGTGAAAGTTGCAATATTAACTTTACCTTTAGATAACCCTTCCTCAAACTAGGAACCCTAGCAGTGTTACCCAAAATAAAAAATGAGCTTAAGCCTGTCCGCCGGAGCTCAGTCACAGAGGAAGAAAAAGCAAGTATTTCCCCCTATAGAAGTTCTCCAGTTTCTAGAAGCTGAGATATCTCCTACACTAAAATTTTTTCTGAGATAACTCTTTTTGTCGTGTGTTGATAACTTTGATAAAAGGCACTGAGGAGCAGAAGTTTTTAAGGAGTTCCAAAGTAAGACGTCCCCATTTTGGAATTATTGATTGCATGTATCAGTTTATATGTGTGCTAAATTACTATGCCGTGTGCTATTTTAATGTTCTAGGGAAATGAAAAATAAAGCCTGTTCTTTAGCATAAAAAAAAAAAAGAAGTGTAGCTCATGGAATCTATAGTAATTGTTTTTCTTAATAACATTGGTAAATATGTAAATATAGTATATATATATTTAACATGGGAAGTTAAGGAAGGTAACTTTCTTATTTACATTAGACTATTTTAGTATCCTATAAAATCACTTTACTGCATTTTACTAAATGGACCGTGGCTACCCAAAGTAATTCCTTTATTTATTTATTATGATCTTTTAAAGATATGTAATTCTAAAAAGTGAGCAATTTATGCTAATTATCAAGAGCATTAGTCCTATTAAATGTATCAACAGTAAAATGAATTTAATCAAAGGAAAGTTGCAATAAAAAGCAAACTGTACCATAGCACTTTTCCCAGTGCCTTGTTTACTAAAGCCTTCACTACTTATGGCAAACTGCAAAGAAATTAAGGGCCATAGTTGCTCATTTGTAAATATGGTTAGGAATACCAGTGGAGCCACACTTCCACAAAGCTAGAGGCAACATCAACAAAATGCATTAAAAAAAAAGAATCACATTTCTGACGTCAGAGTCTCTCTCCAATTTTCTTCCTTTAATTTTTTTTTGGAGTATAATCAAACAAAACTGTATGCATTTAAAGTGGACATTGCAATGATTATATATATATATATATATATTTGTGTGTGTGTGTGTGTGTGTGTGTACACACAGACACACATATACAGGGCTTTCTTTGGGCTTCCCTGGTGGCTCAGATGGTAAAGAATCTGCCTGAAATGTGGGAGACCCAGGTTCAATTTCTGCGTCAGAAAGATCCCCTGGAGAAGGGCAAGGCAACACACTCCAGTATTCTTACCTGGAGAACTCCATGAACAGAGTAGCCTGATGGGTTACAGTCTATGGGGCTACAAAGAGTTGGACATGACTGAGTAATTAACACTTTCACTTTTCACTATATATATATATGGTGAAATGATTACCACAATGAAATTAACACATCTACCATCTCATATAGTTATTTTTCAGTTTGCTTTTTGAGAACTCATCTACTCTTCAAACAAACTTCAAGTATATAATACAGAATTATTCAGTACAGTTACTATAATGTACATTTTACCCTCAGAACGTATGCATGTGATAACTAAAACTCTGTACCCATTCAGCAACATGTCCCCATTTCCCCCATCTCAGCCCCGGCGAAGTCTCTGTTCAGTTTGCTTTCTTGTTTCTGAATTTCCATCGGTTCATTCTCATCCATAGTCACTGATTCCTCACGTTCTATAGTGTAACGCTGGCCTTTATCTCCAAGCGTGTCCACATATGTTTAACGAAATGTATTGTACAGATACAATTGAACATTTATCTGCCATGTAAATTGTTTCAATGAAAGAATGGAAGCCTCAATGTTTATGCAAGTCCCTTTATAACTGAGGTATTAAGGTCATCTGCTTGATCATGACTGTGAGCCAGAGTAGACCTGAGGAGTCTAGATACACAGACACGGCAATAAAGTATACAAATATGTATATGAGTAGGTACATTGTGAATTTATGAACAAATTATAAGGACTTAGACCAATATCTTTAAAGTGACCTTGCTGGCATGTCTAGCCAGAAAGTAATTATAGATACTTTCCTCACATGACTTGCAGAAAATGTCCAAAAGTAGCCTCAAGCAGGAATCAGTTTCAAGGGTCATGTTTTTTTTTTTTTTTTTTTTTAAGATATACATATTGGTGTTTATAGCAGCTCTAAGCAGGAATCCTTTAGTTTATACTTGAGAAGAGTTTTACTGGGTGGCTGTTGGTGATTCTGCAAATATGCATTCATATACTTTTCAAGCCATAGACTCCCTAATCCCAAAGAATTTGTATCCTCTGGTAAATTTTTTATTCATATTAAAATATTTAAGAATGGCCGTCTTATTACTTTTCTTCTATTTTTCCATCATTCTATGCACTAACATTCACTTGAACTTTCTCTACTTAATAGTCTCAGTGGTGAGGTCAGCATGTACACAGAGAACTGACATCATTTGTTTTTACAATTATATTACCATTCTTAGCATAAAATCTGCCTGACTCTACAGATTTTTCCATTGTAGTGATAACCACCATTATATGTCATGTCATTTTTTTTTTAAGTTTTCCCTCAATAGTGACTTAACTAGCATATTTCACTGATAGTTTTCATTTGTCTTCTGAGACTAATCTATGAACTTGTTATTTTAGCTCCCTTGCCTCAGTAAAATCTGCCAGCATTGGCATTACAACCTCATGTATATACAAAATAAACTCATGTCAGTTAAAACCATGAATCAAAAATGCAGCTTAAATATCTAAGCTAACCTCTATGTATTGGCCAATTCCATCTCCTGATTTGCTCAACATATTTTCATTAAAAAAAAGTTAATGGATGGACGAAACTGGAGCCCATTATCCAGAGTGAAGTAAGCCAGAAGCAAAAACAACAATACAGTATATTAACACATATATATGGAATTTAGAAAGACAGTAATGAGAACCCAACATGGGAGACAACAAAAGGAACGCAGATGTATAGAATAGACTTGTGGACTTTGTGGATGAGGGTAAGGGTGGGATGAGATGGGAGAAGGGCATTGAAGCATGTTAATTGTCATGTGTCTAATCAATCGCCAGCCCAGGATTGATGCTCGGGACTGGTGCAGCGAGATTTCCCGGGGGGGAGGGAGGAGGGAGGGGGGACCCGGAGGGGAAGCATATGTAAACCCATGGTGATATCATGACAATGTATGGCAAAAACAATAATAAAAAAAAAAAAAAGAAAAAGAAAAAAAAAAACAAACAACAACAACAAAAAAGTTAATGGAGCTGAGTAATACATATTAGTTATTTATCAAATCAAAACATTAGGAAAAATCATTTTTGGAAAAGAAGGGTTATAAGGCTAACTCAAACTGACAGATAATCAAAATACACTTGCTTATACACCTACACATACATATGTGTGTATATGTTTGTGGGTTAAACATATATACATATATAACTTTGTTAATATTTCATAGAATCACAACAGGCCAAGTTTAGAGAAATCCTCACATGTAAGTTGATACAACCAATGTCAGAGAGACAGCAGTGAAAGGTCCTGAAGACAGATCTTAGTTCCCTGCACAGGAATTTAACCTGGGTAGCCTGGATCACTTGTGGCTCTGGTGGTAAAAAATCTGCCTGCAATGCAGGAGGCCAGGGTTCTATCCTTGTGTTCAGAAGATCCCCTGGAGAAGGGAATGCCAACTCACTCCGGTGTTCTTGCCTGGGAAACTCCACAGACAGGGGAGCCTGGCAGGCTACAGTCCATGGGGCCACGAAGTGTCAGACAAGACTGAGCGACTAACCCTTTCACTTTCAGCCCAGATGAAAAACAGGAATCCCAGCTGCTAGACCACCAGGAGTTAGAGTCTAGAAGCTAAGTTCCCCTGTTTATTACCGGCATTTGAAAGCAAGAGTGTTTTAAGAAGGTAAAAGTTGTAAAAACTGTTACAAAGTTTATTATTAGAGATGTAACGGAAGTGAGAGAGCATACAGGGAACAGTCTGTTAAAGACAAGATAGGAAGAAATACACACACTCAGAGAAGGAGTGTGGGTGTCCTTCCAAATGAGGAAGGGTGCAGCAAGGAGGTGATTTAAATCCCTTATATAGGTTAGTTCACCCAGGTCTTTGTTTACCTCTGGTGAACCATCTCCTTTCTTCCCTACACCTGACCTCCATAATAGGTGTCTGCAGCTCTTTGCTGAGAGGCACCCCAGCTCAGAGGCCTATTGGACTATCTATCTCCACTTATTATCGGGGGCACTCCCTCCCTTTCTGACCCTCAGGGAGCCTTCCTGGCCATGTGCAGATAGGGAAGTTCTCTGTGACCACAGGAGTGGTCCTCTTATCTCTGTACTTTAGCGGTGCTCAGCTTCTGCCACTAACTTTGTCCTTGGAGTGTCTGGGTGAGAAAAAAGCTTCCATTTCACTCCTTTTGGCAAAACACCAGCTGTGCAGCCCAGGGGCTCAGCTATCTCCTACCTCATAACCACCTATTTAAACATTTGCATTTTGAAAACCTCTTGGAAAGTAATATCTAAAACTCTAATAAATTGGGACTCTATAAAATAATAATAAATTGGGGCTCACTCAAAATGAGTGAGCATTTTCTAGGGTATCTTATGATGCAACCTTAACAAATTACATACAACATTGATCTGTAGGTTCAGAGTCCTCTATTTGATACCCTTGAAGGCAACTGTGTCTTGGAGTTCCAAACTGTTACAATATTAGGAAGATAATATGCAACATATTAAGTGGGGCCTCATAGCCAAATATTTCTGTAGCAAACATATATTCATATTAAATGTCATAAAGAAAAAAAAATGCTTATGTCAGTTCAAGTCAGTTTTTTTTTCTTAAACAAGTTTAGGTCAAATCAGTGTTTGTGATCAAAATACATTATAACAAATATGTATGTTTCCCATGCTTATAAGATTTCAAAATTTCAAAATTCTGAATCATGATTTTGCTTTCTTTCTTTAGGATTACATGATATACTTATGCAAGAAAATGCTTGAATAAAAACTGAGTTTCATGGTTGTGTTTTAATATTTTTAAATGTTTATAAATGTTTTAATATTTTTCAATGCCCTAGATCATTCTGAATGTCCTCTGTGATTCAGATGGTATTGGAACCTGCTGTAAAAATGGATACATACTCCACAACTTCTTTCCTATGGCCCAAACTTATACCCTTGCATTGGGAGAAAGCATTTTGTTGTTCAGCCACTCAGTCATGTCTGACTCTTTGTGACCCCATGGACTGCAGAATGCCAGGCCTCCCTGTCCTTCATCATCTCCTAGAGTTTACTCAAACTCATGTCCATGGAGTTGGCAATGCCATCCATCTCATCCTCTGTCGTCCCCTTCTCCTCCTGCCTTCAATCAAGGATCAAGGTCTTTTCTAATGAGTCAGCTCTTCGAATCAGGTGGCCAAATTATTGAACTTTAGCTTCAGCATCAGCCCTTCCAAAGAATATTCAGGATGGATTTCCTTTAGGATTGACTGGTTTGATCTCCTTGCAGTCCAAGGGACTCTTAAGGGTCTTTTCCAACAACATAGTTCAAAAGCATCGATTCTTCTGCTCTCAGTTTTCTTTATGGTCCAATTCTTATATCCATACATGGCTACTGGAGAAACAATAATTTGACTGTACAGACTTTTGTCAGCAAAATGATGTCTCTTTTCTCCAATATGCTATCTAGGTTTTCATTGATTTTCTTCCAAGGAGCAAGCATCTTAATTTCATGGCTGATGTCACCATCTGCAGTGATTTTGGAGCTCCAGAAAATAAAGTCTGTCACTGTTTCCATTATTTCCCCATTTATTTTCCATGAAGTGATGGGACCAGATGCCATGATCTTAGTTTCTTGAATGTTGAGCTTTAAGCCAACTTATTTACTCTCTTCTTTCACTTTCATCAAGACACTCTTTAGTTCTTCTTCACTTTCTGCCATAAGGGTGGTGTCATCTGCATATCTGAGGTTATTGATATTTCTCCCAGACATCTTGATTCCAGCTTGTGCTTCATCCAGACTCACATTTCACATGATGTACTCTGCATAGAAGTTAAATAAGCAGGGTGACAGTATATAGCTTTCATGTACTCCTTTCCCAATATGAAGCCAGTCTCTTTTTTCATGTCCAGTTCTAACTGTTACTTCCTGATCTGCATACAGATTTCTCATGAGGCAGGTCAGGTGGTCTGATATTCCCATCTCTTGAAGAATTTCCCACAGTTTGTTGTGATCCACACTAACAAAGGCTTTAGTGTAGACAATGGAGCAGATGTTTTTCTGGAATTTTCTTGCTTTTTTGATAATCCAGCAGATGTTGGCAATTCGATCTCTGGTTCCTCTGCCTTTTCTAAAGCCAGCTTGAACATTTGGAAGTTCTAGGTTCACATACTGTTGAAGCCTGGCTTGGAGAACTTTGAGCATTACTTTGCTAGTGTGTGAAACAGAAAGCATAACTTAGTTGTATTTCTCAGATTGTAGCATACGTGACACTGGTAATACACAAGGCAATTTTAAGAGATGGAGACACATATTTTATTAAATAATGGTTTAATAATCTAAATGTACTTTATAAAAATTAATCATTTTAAAGATCCCATTCAAGTTATTTTAACATTTATTCTCAAGAATCACATTAATACATAAAACATGATTTTATTGATATCCTTGTTTATGTGAAAGATACGATTTTGAAAAGTTAATCTGTACAAAGAAAAATGTCAATTTTATAAGTAAAATCACAGGTGTTTTGTGGCTATAGCAGGGCTTAAGAGCATGTGAGTGAATGGAATTGAGGAAACAAAGTCTAGCAAACAAGAAGGAAGACGCTAGTCAATCTCCCTTGGCTTGATGATTGCTTGAAGTAATGTATGAAAAGTAGCTAGTATAGTTCCTGACTCAAGCTAAAAGCCTAGTCAATGCTGATGTTAAATGAAAATTCAGTAATCACCTATTCAACTCACTTCTTTCCTCAATCCACTAGCTTTAAATCTAGAAACAAAGGCGGATACCATATAAAGAACTTTAAACAAAGGATTGATAAACTCCAGTCTATCAACAGATTTTCCCTCATCCATTCAGCAGACGGTAGCACGATATTCAGACCACAGCTTTAAAATCAAGAAGATAGTTTCCCATTCAGTAGGATGCAATGTTTATGCCATTCACAGGCAACTAAAATACATGAATATATACATATATATATGATCAACTCATGTTAAACAGGAATCAACCATTCTAGAGAATTATTTTTGTTTTATTTTGTTATACATAATTGAAGGAGTTTTTTTGAGGTCCAGTTTTATATTCCACTCATCAAGCTTGAACTGTTTACCAAAAAATAGATATAATTTAAGCAAAATAAAAAACAAAGGCAAAAAAGTACTAACTTCTAAAATAACCTTCACACATTGTGGAATGAGATAGTCCTATTCTTTTAAAGAACAAAAAAGTTAAATGAGCATCTTTGAGCTTTATAGAATGAGAATATTCTAGGAGAGAAAATAATTTGAGAAATCTAAACTTTCAAATCAGATGTCTAAAGCTTAGTTCATACTGGGTACTGTTTGATTCCCAAAACAAAACAACAAGATTTGATTAAGAAACAGAAACTAACTTTATTCCAAAAATTAATTTTTAATTTTCCAATAAAATAATTTTTGATTAGTATTTAAAACATATTTCTCAGTAATTATTCAGCATGTTGGAAGGTGATGGTAATACCCTTGCAGCTTATTATAAATACTTATCTGAAATTGACCAAGGTTCCCAATAGAAATTACTTTTACAAGACAAGCAGCAACAGTCACATCTTTGCAAGCTCAGTCCTCTTCTGAGAACCTAAATAGAGCTTGGCTGGCTTGTACTAAATTTTTTCTGATTCTGGTCTCCCTACTCTAGATAAATTGTGTTAGCTCTGGGTCCCACCCAACATGGTGGTTTTGGTCATACCATTTTTTAAAATCTAGGTCGCACTTGATTTTGTGACGATTGTGTATTTTATTTATTTTTTTAAATTGGTTTTTAGGCAGTGCAACCTCCATACTGTTGTAGCAGTTTTAGCTGAAATGCTGACCAAGAGGCAAGGGTTAGTATTGCTTTTGCCCAACTATTTTCCTCAACAATTGCAGACTCTCCGTTAACATCTGAATGTGACAGTGAATAGTAGACTCATCCCAGCCCAGACTCCCACTATCATACTTGCCACTCTCTTGGACTTTTGGATCATTACCCACCCTCTAAGACTCGGGCAATCTTCACAGGATTGGACAGTGCTTGTTCTGCTTGTCTTCTCCACACCCATTTACTGAATCCATTTCCCTGTGCCCTCTGAAGCTCAAAGTGAAGCATAAGCAGAATAACTTTTATCCTCATCACTTATATTATAATTCACTCTGCCTTTTTACCACAGCTGAAACCCAGCTCTCCCCTAGTAACACAGTCTCTGAGGTGCCTGTCTCACATGCCTCATGTCCTGGGATCTGGAGGGATAGTCTAATTGCCAGTTTTCAGAGACTCCTGACATGTTCTGTCTCCGTCCTTCCCACTACCATTCCTTCTACCTGGAATGCTTTCCTGTGCTTCACCCTCCACATCCACAGGGCTACATCCTTCACTTCCTTGAAATAACAGCATCCCAGAGCTTTCTCTAGGTCCCTATCTAAAATATCTACTTCCTGCCTACAACTCATATCCTCCTCTCTGCTTCCTCTAATCATCTTAGACCAACATGAATCAGGTCAAGAAGAAATTAAAGCTGAGTACTTGCTCAATACTGTGCTACAGGTATTATATGTATTATTTAATAGCCATTTTGTCACTGACTACTGAGGGCCAGGTTCTGTGCTACGTACCAGAAATAAAATGTGATAAAGGCCATAGAGTCCTTAGCTTCCTGGAGTTTAGAGACTAATCCCTACAATGTTTCAGCTGTTTTGTGTGTAGTCACTGTAATTTGCAAAACAACCTTTATCTGATCTCCTGTCTTAGCATTATACTTTCTCTTTTCTCCACGTTACCACAGCAATTGATCTAAAGTACAAATCTGAATTCTCCTCTCTACTTCTTGGAATGTGTTAGAATGTTCTTCCTCCATATCTTTATGTGGTCAGTTTCAACACACTCAACGTTCAGTATTTAGTATAATTTACCATATTTGAATGCCCTGCCACTCCCTTCTCTTTATATAAACCTATATAAATCTAGACTTTATTAATTTCTTCCATCTGTGATCTGTAAGTTCTGTCTTTGCTCCCCCTATCCAAAAACACAGACATATAAAAAATGTTTGATGAACAAATTAGTACATTGTACTTCTCAATGAGTATATTTCCATGGGATAGAAAGTTGAGACCTCATTAGACCCAGGTAATGTGCTTGGGTGTAGGGGTAAAGGAATTCAGGAAATAAAAGCATTCACTTCTTCAGGAAAGGATAACTTAGAAGATAAGGATGGTGGATATTCCCATTAAAAAAAATAAAATCATCAATTAGGGGATAAAATGTTTGGAGCCACAGGAATTTAGAATGAGAAGAGACCTTGAAATAATATAATTTCACAGGTATAATGAATTCCATATTATAGTGGAGGAAATAAGACTCAAAGAGATTAAGTGCCTGCATCAATGTCACACAGCTGGTGCACTTTAGTACCCTCATTTAAATTCATATAATTAGGAGTGTTCTCACTATATGAACCTCCATTCAATTTCTGAGAAGTGAAAATAGTGTGGAAATCCATATGGGTGTCATGAAACATGATACACTTTTGCAAACTCTTTATTCTTTTATCACCCCCCATATCACCTCTGAGTCAGTCTAGCACTACAAAAAATCTCATGTACCAGGGAAATAGGCTTATTTTATAAGTATTCACTTGTTCTACTTTATCCTCCTTCACTTTCCCTATCTTTTATTTGACCACTTGTCTCATAATCTAATACATGATTTTCCTAACTTCCATAATTTTCTGCCTTTGAGATGTCCTATTAGACTAATCTTTAATTCTTCCCTTTTTCCCTTTTATGTACTAGTTTTATTTTTTTTATACAATTTCCTCCTTAAGTTGTATTCTCCTCCAAAGACAGACGCTAGCTGGTGACAGGGACCTATGGAGTCTCCCTGCTTCCAGGGTCTGGGCTCATGGTTTCAGCGGTGTCTGAGCAGCGGTAACTGCAGCTGGTTGCCCATACATCTGCCGGGTATTTGTCATCAATGGGCCCTTGCCTGCCTGTAGATTTATTTCTGATAGAATTTCTTGGCTCTCTTGAGCCTCTAGCAGCTACTTCGCCTGGTAAAAAGAGCTCTAGAAGAGAAAAACACAAACCTAAGAATAATGGCTTATAAATTCCTAATATTGTAGCTGTACGGGGATCTTGTGACTGCAGTTTATCTCAAGGGAGGACAAAATCTGTACATGAAGCAAAGGAATTCAAATCAACAAAGCATCCAGAGATCCACTTTCTGCGTGGTTCCTTCGTGTTTTTTTTTTTTTTTTTTCCCCACTCCTGTGACACACCATTCTCAGAATCCATTCATGCCCATGGAGCAAATGCTTCATTTCCTGGGAGCTCTTATCAGAATATCCCATCCTCAACTACCAACACCCACCAATAAAAATGCCCACATTTAATGCAGTCTTAGCTTTTGTTCAATGTCCACAGTGTTTTATTTTGTTGTTGTTTGTTTTTTCTCCCTTAAAGCCTTTTCCTTCCTTTTGGTACAACTGAAGCCAATTCAACTATACGAAACCAATGAAAAGAAGCTGTTTTTGAGCCTGTGCTTTATTAAATGGAGACCATATTATTAGTGCATAATTCGTATTTAACACAGTAACAATAATTAGTTTTAGATACTGTTAAAGATGTTTTAATGTCCTTTTTAAGAAAGCAAATATGCTGAAGTCCCTGGAGACAGGCGATACTATCAATCCCAGAGGTCTTGTTAGCTTTCTGGGTATTTCTTAAATTGTAGACAGTTGAAATGCTTACCCTCTCTCCCTTTGTTCATGTCTCTGGGGACTAGTCTCACTCTACCCTCAGTCTGATGAGATTTCACATGATGTTCTTGCTTTGTTAAATCTTGTCTCAAATTCTCATGACTTGAATATCAGTTAAAAATCAACTGCCCATTGATCAATGACATCTCCTCTCTTTGACCTGTTTTCTTGTGAAAGCAAAAGTATCTTCTGTATATTTTGTTGTACTTTAGGAAACAGTATGCTTCAAGCTTACCTGTGAATACCTTTGTTATTGCTTCTATCATATTCAAAATCACTCCCAGTATCCTGGGCTTTCTCTTATTTTTATAGAGAAATAACATGCTCTCTGAAATGCGTCAGTTCTTTATTACAATACTAGGTAACGGAAATTCTTGCTTCTATTTTCACCAGTTTTCTGCTGCCTTTCTTTTAAAGCTTAACTTTCTGGGGAGCTTTAATTGGCCCATTTTTAGTCCCTTTGGACACCATATAATTATTGGTTTTCTTTGTAGGAAAAAAATCACCAGACGCTTGTTGTTAAATGTGAAATATTTTATTGTGGAACCTCTGCGAACACTTCAAATTGACCTTTTGTGTTATATGTATGGAGTCAGCACTACACTATATGACCCCATGTAGTATTCCAATATTTTAAACAGATCTTCTCCACCAGCTGCACCAGACAACCTCTAGGCTAACTTATGTACCTCCCTAAAGTTCCTGCTATCTTTATTGCAATGACCTTGAGGCTATATTCACTTCTGGCCAATTAGGCTGTAAATCAGAATTTATCACTAATAGTGGTGCAATTATAGGCTGCAGCGAAATTGCTCAGCAAAGAGAGATTTCTGTATACATTTAGGCTTTGTTTATTTGCCAAAGAACAGACAAAATTAGAGCAACCACAGCCAGCTCTAATCCCTTACCCTCTCAAAAAACCCTGTGTGGCATATTTGTGTTTCATTCTCTTTCTAAAAATATGTGCCTTGTTTTATATACCTTTAAGAAGATTGACTCAAAGATTAAATTTTATTAGGCATAAAAATAAACTTATACTATGCGATTCTGTTTAACTGGGTAAAACACAAAATTTTGCTAGCCAATGGTGCTTAAAATTAGGGCACCTTCATTAACTGTGTTGATACTACCAAAAGCACTGGTTCGAATGGCTAATTCTTTTCCATCTGGGGGATGAAACAGGCAAGCTGTGTTGAAGTTGGTCATGAAATGTTCTCATTTACATTTGTAATTTGTGTGAGCTCTTGTCAACACAGGCGCCAAAGTGGCAACTCTCCACAAGAAGGGCAGGAACCTCCATGAGCAAGGGGCGGTTATGGGGAATTTGGGCACATTGACGTCTCTCTATATTGAGAGAAGAGAAAGAACACAGTTGGGAGCATGAACAAGCTGTAGCAAAGGCTGGAGTGTCAAATGTACTGTGCCGGAAATGTCTTCTACTTCCTGGGAAAAGAATACCTAAAAGTCAGGGATTCCATGAAATGGCGCTTGATTTGTGAAGAGTACTGTGACTCCATGAAATGACACTTGATAGCAATGCTGCTTTACTGAAGACTGGCAGTTATATATATGATTCAAAAACATGTAGATATTTTTAATATAGATTAAGAAACCTATATTTTAATCTATATATTATGGGGTGTTTTATCACATGGAAGAACATCCATCTCTTAGTACAGGGAATATCTGTGCAAATATTTCACCTTTTGGATTGTGACAGATGTACTAAATTTGGACTGATATGTAAAGTTAAAGATTATCAGTTTAAAGTTAAATACACATTAAAGTGCGCATTCAAGTCTGAAGTATTTTAAAATTAAATAGACATTTAAAGTTTCTGTTATGTAAATTAATTATGAGCTCTTTACAAGTTAGGTATGTTAAAAAAAAACTATCAAGCAACTCATTATATAATAAGACACAACTTATTCACTTGTAAGGATAACACTAAAATTAATGACTATGCTATGCAAATGATTCTATAATTGGCATTATATTATAGAAGAGTGTAATAGCCTAATAACAGCAAGTCCTTTAGTTAGAAAAATATGTCCTACAATTTCTTCAAGGATTACTTTAAAGATAGGCTTTGCTTTTAGTAAATGTTAATACATGTTTTGAAGTCATTTGAAACTATGGTTGATTACCTGCTTTTTTGTATCACTCTTGAACACCTTTAACCCATGCAATATACTTTTACTCCTGGGTGTTCTCCACTTAAAATATATTTATATTTAGATATTACATTTCAAGGACTTCCCTGGTGACTCAATGGTAAAGAAGCCACCTGCAATGCAAGAGATGCAGGAGACCCGGCTTCAATCCCTGGGTCAGGAAGATCCCCTGGAGAAGGGCATGGCAACCCACACCAGTATTCTTGCCTGGAGAATCCTATGGACAGAATAGCCTGGCGGGCTACAGTCCATAGGGTTGTAATGAGTCAGACACAACTGAAGCAACTGAGCGTGCACACAGGAAAAGCACTGCATTCCAGATCAATTTTACCATTTTTGTTTATATGCTTAAGTCAAAATATTCCTTCCATTAAAAATCCCTGGCTAATCTAAAACATGAAATGTAAGCTATTTTGGTTACTCCATAATTGCTCAGAAATAGTCCTTTACTAGGTACTTTAGGAGATGTGAGTGAACTGAAAAATGTACCCTTTAGAGAAGGAAAAGAGACCCACAAACCAATAACAGGAATGGAATGTTAAATGTAAAAAGCACAGCCTACATAGATGGTGCAAATCCTTCCAGGAGGCCACTGACAAGTGATGGCTTGCAGTGTTGTATGAGGAAGAGAGAGGCCAGTAAATAGGGATCTAGGAAAGAGTTCCTGAGTTGAGCTTTGATAAAGAAGACTGATACACAGAAGTAAGATGGTTTCTGCAAATTTTAGCAATGTTTTCATTATTCAAAATGGCATGCAGCTGGCTCATGAGAGTAGCCTAGTGTGAGAAAGTTGCATGTGGATAGAAGCTGTGAGAAAAAAGGTGGACAGGAACTAGAATTAGAGGGCTTGATATATCAGAATTAGTATGATTTGTGTGTGGACTTTACCTGTAGATTTTGGAAAGATCCAAGGATTTTGAACTGATCATTGCAATCATACTTTAGAAACTTTAAATTGTCCTAAATTTTCAGCATTGACTAAGACTGGCAAAGGGGTCATTTGCAAAATGTGGACTAGAAATGAGAAGCTCTGAAAGCCTACTTCAGAGTATACTAGTGAAATGAAAAAAGGAGACACATTTGAAGGAAATGACAGCTAGACCAACATCAGAAGCAAGTGAATCTGTGAAAATATATAAAATAGAAAGTATGAGAAGAGGAGCCCCAAGACAATAGTTTTGAGAAAAGTTTTAGGGGGAGCAGGAAAGATTTGATGAAGGAGGGATGTTGTGTGAATGCTTCATGAGCTGGTCAAATCCTTTCTCATCTCCATGAAGCCACTGTCATTAACCACCATCATTAATAGACTGTCCATTTTGTGCTAATAGTTATGAAATAGACTGCCTGGCTTCAAATCCACAATCAACTCTGAGATTTTATAGGTGTCACTGAAACTCTCTGAATCTCTGTTTCTTCATCAGTAAGTAAGGGTAATAATTCCACCTTCATAAAGTGTTTTATGTTACTTTCTGCCTCCAGGGCTCCAAAGAGATCTACTAACTTTAATACTTTTGTGTGATAAACTTTGGATAATCTCTACATTGACGTTAGTATCTATAGAGAAGAAAGTTCTGCGTGTGTCAAGAATTCGCTCCAGTTCCTCTCAATTCACAGGGCTATAAAGTTTAAATCACCCTAATAACTCCTGCCAAAACAAAGTATTAATTTGTTCATTCATCCATTCATTCAATTAAACAGTATTTATTGAGAACATACTATGTTTCAGTCACTGTGTTAAGGAAGAGTAGTCAGCACATCTAAGGCATCTCCCCTATACATGTTAGATCTTAATAAAAGGATAAAGGTAATAAACAGAAAAACACACTCTCTTAGAAATACAGAGACAACGTGAGGAGGGTGGTAACTGTGTGGCTGGGGAAATCTGAGATACAGAGGGTGAGGAGCCAGTCAGCCATGGAGAGAGCTTTCCAGGAAGATATTGATGACCAGAGTCTTCATTCATACCTCAGGCCCTAGTTTCACGATGCATCCCAAGTAATGTATCTCTAATGATGCTAATACTAATTGAGTACCCTCTCTTTGCTTGCTTTCTCATTATAATTGTTTCAAGTGAGAACATGCTTCTTAGAATGATTGTAAGGATGGAAAGAATTGGATATAGTTAAAGTATATAGCAAGTAGTGAATTTGGTGTACTTATGGATAACAATGGCTTTGAAATTTGTACATGATTTCTTTTTGTACCCATATTGACTATATGTGCTTACAAATTTATACATATCTACATATATGTATTTGCATAGTGAGGTAGATAGAATGGGCTTCCCAGGTGGCACTAGAGGTGAAGCACATCCCTGCCAATGCAAGAGACATAAGGGAGATGAGTTCGATCTCTGGGTTGGGAAGATCCCCTGGAGAAGGAAATGACAACCCACTCCAGTATTCTTGCCTGGAGAATCCCATGGACGGAGGAGCCTGATGGGCTATGGTCCATGGGGTCATAAAGAGTTGGATATGATTGGAGTGATTTAGCACACATGGATAAATGTTAACTATATAAATACAAAAATCAGTGTATATATACACAACCGTATATATATAAACAGGCTTCCCTGGGGGTTCAGGCAGTAAAGTATCTACCTGCAATGCAGGAGACCTGGGTTCAGTCCCTGGTTTGGGAAGATCCCCTGGAGGAGGGCAAGGCAACCCACTCCAGTATTGTTGCCTAGACAATCCCAAGGACAGAGGAGCCTGGTGGGGCTACAGTCCATGATGTTGCAGAGAATCAGATATGACTAACTGACTAAGCACAGCACAGCACATGTACATATGCATATATAGTTAGAGTTGATACAAGGTTGACTTTGTTTTAATGCTGTTTTTCCTTGTTTTCTAACATACTTTACTGAGGCTGAAGAAAGTATGTGTTACATATACTTAAGTATGTGTAACACTCAGCATTAAAACAAAGTCAACCTTGTATCAACTCTAACTATATATGCATATGTACATGTGCTGTGAATATGCCTGCATTAGTCAGGATGCTGCAGTAATGAAAAACCCTAAACATTTCAGTGATTTAATTAAATGCAGTTTATTTCTTACACATGCAAAGTCTAAAGCAAGTCAGATAATCCTGAATACTGGCAGCTAAGTCATAAGAAACAGAAGGCTTCCAAAGACACACTAACAGATGAAGAGAAACCTTGAGAATAGTGGAAGTAAAAACGATGGATCCAAATTGGGCTAGTCTTACTTCCATGTACATACTTTAGCCAGAACTCGGTCACATGACCCAACCTACCTGCAGGAGAGATGAGATAACATAGGTTTAGAGATTTTCCACATGACCAGAAAGAGGAAATCTACAAATTCATAAAATAGCTCCAGCCAAAATATCTAGTGAAGTGTGTTGGATACATAATATAAAATTTATAGCTGTCACAGTGGAAAACAATTCCTGCATAACACTGACTTTAACAGACAAAATAACAACCTCCAAATCTGCCATATTTATATTTAGCTTTTGAGATTATAGTGCAAAAATATTGTGCACTATAGTGCAAAAATTATTTCTCTCCTTTAAAATTCCTTCTCTCCTGAACATCAATTTATTACTGTTTATAATTATTCAGATTGATTAAAACACATGTGTATGTGCATCATAAACTGTAGTAACTGCAATGCAGCATAAAACATGCTATTACTGCTTCAATATATATTTCTAAAATATATTTATATAAAGTACACACACACACACACACATAAAGGCACACAATAACATAGACAGTCTTATAGTAACTCTTAAATGGTTATCTAGCTCTGTTATTTAATTTACCTGGAATATTTTCAAAAATCTCCAACCAGAATGTGAAATTCTGCAGGGTGTATGGAGCTACAAGAGACAGAATGCTAACCGCACAGTCGGCTCTCAATAAATAGCTGTTGACTGAGCGGCCAGTGTCAGGTGGTGGAAGAGATTGCATGCCAAGCTGAAGAACTTGTATTTTATCCCACAAGGACAACTCAGAGGAACTTTTTGAGTTGAGAAATAGGATGATGAAAATAGTAATTCAGAAACAGTGCTATGTCATTGGGTGCAGGGATGATCGGAGGGTAAAGCCTGGAGAGAAAAACTCATCAGGAAGCTATTGCAGTAATTCGGTATATGAGGCTAGGCTTAAACGGTGGGAGCTGAAAGAGAAATAAGGAACAAATGCTGGAGATGTTTTAATTAAAAATGGTGAATTATTGTTCATCTAGGGTGAAGAGAAAAATCAAAGGTTATTTCAAGATGCTGAATTTGGAGCTAGGGGAAGAGCCACACCCACAGTGGAGAGGCTGGGTAATTTGCTGGGATCACAAGGTCCCAAGTGAAAGGTCCTGAAAATGCCTGTAGTTCTGGTGTTCATGGGAGATCTCTTTTTCAATATTTTCTAATTGTTCAGAGGACTTGCTATCTAATACAAGAGGTGATTGAGAGAGCTCATTTATTAGTTTGTATGCTTTTTCCACTGAAGACTGGAGACAGAGGGAAGGGAAAAGCACAATGTATTCCTTGCGAAGCTGAATACATTGAGAAGCTGAATTCCTTGCGAAGCTGAGTTCCTTGCAGTGAATTCCCAGGAAGGTTGCAAACTTTGTTCTTATCTTGTCTCCATTTTACAGATAAAGGGATTGCGATTTTTTGATTAAACTCATAGAATTTCTGTGTTTCATCAACTCTAAGTCAGTCTTGTTTTAAGATATAATGTTATTTTACACACTCACATAAAGGGAGAAAAAATAGTTAATTAGAAGACATCATGAAAAAAAGTCATCCTTATTTCAGAAATACTGAAATATGAGCCCGTAGGGGTGTGATATCTGCAAGACGGCAAACTCGGAAGCTGCCACCCCCCCACCTTCTCTCATGAGACGTGGAGTTAGTGAAAACTACAGACGTGGACCCCTGTGTGAGGGCTCCAGGGGCCAGCCGGGAGGCCGTGGCACCCAGGTGGCTGTGAAACCAAGATGAGTTTCCAGCAGGAGAACCAGCGCGTTCACGGTATCCCCAGGCGGCTTGCACGTGGCGCAGTGCTGAGCGCCTGGAGGAGAGCCGCTCATGCCAGGGATCCTCCCTCCGGACGGAAGCCAAAGAGAGGACCAGCCGCTGATGCTCTGGATGCCATGGGCGGTGCCAAGGGAGCCAGCTCTGTCCTCTCAGACTCGGGGTGTGCCGGAGCCCCACAGCCTTCTACACTTGGTTATACACGCGGATGTTGCAGGCTGCTGATATCTTCCTTAGAGGGTTTTATACAGTAAAACTCAAAGAATTTCCATTGCTCATTTTGATTCTTCGAGCTTATTTTGACCATCACCTGAGGTCTGCGCTGACACCAGGGCTGCCTGGGGTGGAAACCAATGACAGAAATCTGAAGGCATCACCCCCAAGGATTCGCCTAAGATCTCTGCCCACCAGTCTCTGAAGACAGGGAATTGGGGCATCAGCTTTTTCTTAGAGTTGTCACCACATCTGCTAAACACCTCTTCCTCAACATAACAGGATCCAAACATTGCACAAGTGTGACGGCTGGGTTGCTCATCTGAGCCAGAAAGCTTCCCAAGACTTTGTCAACCAAGGATGCTGTATCAGACAAAACTCTCTTTTAGAGGTAAAGCAGAAATCAAAACTCTCCAAGGTAAACAAAAGCTGAGAGAGTTGATTACTGTCTAACAGAGGGCTTCCCAGGTAGCTTGGTAAAGAATCTGCCTGCCAATGCGGGAGAAACAGGTTTGATCCCTGGGTTGGGAAGATTCCCCTGGAGAACGAAATGGCAGCCGATGCCAGTATTCATGCCTGGAGAATTCCATGCACAGAGGAACCTGGAAGGCTATAGTCCATGCGATTGCAAAAGAGTCAGATCCACCTGAGCAATAACACTTTAAGCAAACTGTCAAAGTCTCTTTAGCTATGTAAGTTTGGACTCGCGGGATGAGGGGATCATGACTTGGGTGTATTGGGTACAACTACTCCCTGTGTGCGTGTGTGTTCAGTAGTTTCTGACTCTTGGGAGACCCCATGGACTGTAGCCCACTAAGCTCCTCTGTTCCTGGAATTTCACAAGCAAGAACACTGGAATGGGTTGTAATTTCCTTCTCTAGGGGATCTTCCCAGCCCAGGGATTGAACCTGGATCTCCCATCTCTTGCACTGACTGTCAGATTATTTACCGTTGAATCACTTGAGAAGCCCATAATGATTCCCTACCACGGGTGTATTTGTGTATATCTTGAGATTGAAAAGTGAAAGTGAAAGTCACTTAGTCGTGTCCAACTTTTTGTGACCCCCCCCACACACACTTGCCCATACAGTCCATGGAATTCTCCATGCTAGGATACTGGAATGAGTAGCCTTTCCCTTCTTCAGGGGATCTTCCCAACCCAGGGAAACCTAGGTTTCCTGCATTGCAGGTAGATTCTTTATCAGCTGAGCCGCAAGGGAAGCCCAAAAATACAGGTGTGGGTAGGCTATCCCTGTTCCAGCAGGTCTTCTTGACCCAGGAATTGAACCAGGGTCTCCTGCATTGCAGGCAGCTTCTTTACTGGCTGAGCTATAAGGTTAGCCATCTTGAGGTTAGTCTTCCTAATGAATTCTGACATATTCATAGTGTTTTGAGAAGCATACACTTTGCTTTGGCAGGGTGGGAGGTTGGGAAGACGGGGGTGGCTGTTTTTTAATCCAGTGTGCTGCAAGAGCAAGCCAAATGTTTGGGAGGGTAAACCTTTCCTTGTCCCAAAGTCATTCAAAATTTACTTTCTCTTGTGAATCTTTGCATGCAAGTTTTATCTGAAAACCTGATAAATATAAAATTGATACCTATCCTCAGTGGTTGTCAGAGTATGTGGACAGTTAATGAGGATGTCCAGGAACAATACTTATCTGGTCATTTAAACACTTTTCCCCATAACTTCACCATTCTTTACATTAAATTACATCCAGAAAAATAAACCACACTAGCTGTCTATCAGCAAACCTTGGTTACATGTTGCTTAGTAGTTGGAAATCACAGGATTATTTTTTAACAGGTGTCTGTTTTGTAATTACTTAGAGGAGGCAATTAAATTTTTTCCTGATTCCAGTAAGAATGATTATGAAAACACATCACAACTTCTTTCTATGAAGCACTGAGACACAATTGACTCCTTTACAGTGTTTCCAATTTTCATTGTTTAATTAAACAACTACAGAGAAGGCCACTTGGAGGACACAGCAAAAGGGACCATGGATGACTTCAGAGTTAATCATTTGGCCCAATGGTGCTATTTGTACAATGATCTGTGGGATTTCTATTGTCAGCAAATGTCCAGCCCATTGTTTCTGCATTTCAGTCTTCAGGGGGCAGCTGTTTCTCCACGAGCTCCCATGGAGCTTTGCTGCAACACAGCACTCTGCTCAGGGCTCAACTGTCTCCGCTAACAGCATTTTCTTGCACAATGAGACTCCCTGATGAGTCTCCTTGTGTTTCATTTTTACTTTGTATGAAATGTACTGCAGATAGCTGTTTATGCTTCGTCTGTTTTATGGTGTCATGCCTTCTCTTTGGTGTATTAAGGGCCTGAAAGTCTTCTATTAGCTGTTTTCTACTTTAATTAGTTGCCTGCCACTCTTGTGTCTTTGAGCTATGTAATCTCCAATAGGTAGCAAGCTAGATTATCTGACACTTTTCTTCCTGTCAATTTGTTTTAAAATGTACCTTAGCAGTTTTCAGCAGGCATATATTATCATTACAATAACATACCAATAAAGACTAAATATGCTTTCATGTCCACATGAAATATAAATACACCTTTAAAAAGTGAGGGCAAATAGCAAACAAGTTCAATGTCAAAAAGAAGGTTGGTCAGAACTAAACAAAGTAAACTGTAGGTAAGGAGGACTTTCAGTAACATGAACTACATGATTCTGGGGTTTCTTTTCTGGAGAAGAGGAGTAATAACATCTCTCTCAGATATAATATTTGCCAAGTGTCAGCATTTTGCCTAGCAAATAGCAAGTGTCAACAACAATTAATTGTATTATATATATCATATCACATAAATGTGTGTAGTTATTCATTTAATTTAACATAAATTTTTTTCCTGAGTACCTGTAATAGCCTTATGCATTTGAGAACCTACTATGTGACTGTACTTGGCTCATGTATTATAATGATTTCTTTAACTCTAGCCTAGGATATGAACAACTGATTTTTATTAAGCATATAAAACCTATTCTCTAGTAAGCCATGGAAAGGATCATTATATTTCTTAACTCAGAGATTATGTCTCTTACACTGAAAAAATTATCTCTCTCAACTGTCACTGTTTTTGGAATTTTAGAATACTGTATCCCTCTCAGCCTCTCTGAAACTTCCAAACACTATTGCTCACCAAATTTCATTATATTCTCAAGATTTTAGGAGATACCATGGTACAGTTGGTTTATATATAAGTTACTTAGAACATTCAAACATGTAGATAATGTATGCGAATTTATATTTATCACGGAGAGTCATTAAAATGTCTACAGAGGCAGTCCAGTCTTGTAGAATGCATTATTCTGCCATTCTCCTTTTAAATGAATCTAAAGAACTTTTGCAGGCTGCCACTTTCACTGTTCCACTCATTCCCCAACACTTAACCCACACAGTAGGTGATTTTGAATTATGCCCATCAATGGTCTCCCTTCTATTTCCACCCACAAAAAGCACAATAAGTGACTTCTATTGACTTTTGCCGAAGGATAAAATAGTGACCTAAAAAGATTCTTGACAGTTGCTATAGTTGTAATATACAGGTTCCTTCATCATGTGTCTTGGTAATTTTGGAACTTAAGGAACTAGAGATAATTTCTTTGTCTGTTTGTCTATAAAAGTAAGAGGTTGATGCAGAGTTCAAAGGATCATTATACTATTCAGGGTTTACAAAGAGCCATATCCACTGCATTCAAATATTTTATAAAAGGGCCCCAATATTTCATCCTCACCACAACCAGTGTTTTATAATAACTTAAAATAATTTAAATGGTTAAATATAAGTGAAGAAACAAGTAAAATTTCACTGATGTCTTTTACATTATAAGTCATTAGATTCTTTGTTGATAGATGCATTTTTTATCAAATTAGATGAAGTTCATTTCAAAAATCAAGTCAAATGGCTCAGCCAAATGTTTTAACTCAGAATTTTAGCAAACTTTGAATAATTTTGACTAATATGACACTGGCAATAAAGCAAGGTTGTTAAGAATTCAAATTCAGTCCTATGCAGGCCAGGTTCAGGGTCCAGGTTGCCTCTGTGAGCTCTGTGTCCTGGGAAAGTGACTGAATCTTTCCATGCTTCCATATTTAAACTTATAACTGAGATAGTCAGTTCTTACAGCAGCATCTTGGAATTTACTAATTAGAGACTTATTAAACATTTAGAATAGAGTATGACACACACTGAGCATTTGATAAATTATAACTCTTACAATTAAAACTAAAGATAAAACAGATCTGTATCCTAATTCCATGCCATGTAACAGCAATTCCTATAGCTCATTCATGTATTCACAAATGTGAAAATATCATAAACTATCAGAAAATGTCAATACCTCTATTCCCAGTATTTATTCTAGTTAATCCTTGTTTTCATGGCACCTACCGGAATCAAGTCACATTCCAATCATTAGACTTCCTCCTAATAGTCTATGCCATAACCTAAAATTAAGAATTTTTTCAAAAGAATATTATATTAATCTCTTATATTACCATATAATCTTTTGAATTTGACTATTTTCTTTCTCTAAAATTGAGATTGGAAAATGAAGGCAAAGACTTCTGTTATGATGGTGTCTGAGTACTTTTTCCCCTCTTTTCTTACTGAGAAAGATTGGAGATTTTCTTTTCCAAATCACAGTGCTCTCTGATTTGCACAACTGTTTTGATACATGTGGGTTTGATATAGAATATGAGTACAAATAAATTATCATACCCTGAGTCATCATTTAGAAGGACTAAAAGATGGGCTAAAACATTGGAGTATGCAAAAAATTCTTCTTTTACCATTTTCCTCATAGTCAGAATCCTGTCCTATGATTCATCAGCAGTGATTCCTTTTCAACAAGGTAACATCTCTGATGTTTGAAGGAAGAAATAAAAGTTAACTTCCAAGATGTCTGGAAAATACTATTCTTATTCCACAGAAAAAAAGAATAAAATCTAAACATAGTCTTTTGAAAGAGAACAATTCATCCCAGGTTGTGCTCAAGTCTATTTGCCATTGAATTGTGAATATATTCTTAAATTTCATTAGGACATAATGTATTTTCATTTTTCAATATTAGGTGAAATATTATATCTAGTAATGCCTTTACCAATTCAGTTATGGATTCCAGACTATAATCCTCCTTCCTACATTTTAGTAACTCTAAATCTGCTCTATTTCTTCTAGGAATTAGTCTCTAATATTTTTCTTTTTCTGCTAAAGCAGAGCATTTCTTTTCATTGCAGCTCCATTTTGAAATGTTCATTAGATTTTGAATGCCTACCAGTAGCCGCCGTCTGTGCTCCTAACTCTTCTTTGTGCCTTTCAACTTTCATTTTTCTCAATGCAAACACTTTCAGATTTTGACTTTCATCTATTCTTTAAGGACTAGAAGGATGACAAAACCACTTTCAGAAAGTGCTGGGTCAGTAATATAAGGCATTTTTTAGAAGATTCTCCACCGTGCATAACAGAGCAAAACAGGAAACAAGAGGAAGCAAACTAGAGTTGTGTGAAATTGCTCATTTATTCCTCTCAAGTAGTTTTCAGTTTTTCATGAAACTGCTGAAAAATTCACAAATTGTATTCCAATGAGATGAATATTTGTTTGCCAAGTGTTCATCAAAACTTCCGTCTTCAGGTAAACATTGCATATGCATAAGACATCCTGCTCCCAGATGTGCTGCTAGCACCTGCTTGTTCACAGGCATGAAAATGGAAGTGGTGTTAAATATGCACAGACCAGCCGGATGGATAGAGGGAGACGCAGAGGGTGCTGGGAGGCGCTTCCAGACTAACGTGAGGGGTGGGCACGCCCCCACCTGCCCCCACGGTTCCAAGATGAAGAATTTAAGGGTCAGATTTTTTCTAATAGGAAATTTTTGTTTTGATGCTTTCTTTCTTCCTTTCTAAGTTTATCGTGGGAAACTACTTTCTATGTCAAAATTTCTTCACCTTTATTAATGGTAAGGAGAGACTAAATGACCCAGATGCTTTGGCTTTTCCCCAGGATTCTTTGTTTTCACGTATAATATTTTCTTTTGATGATAATGTAATAATCCATTCATTTCCTGCTTCAAATCATAATTTTCTGAATGAACAACTTTAAATGCCATAGTCCCTTAATGGATCAGTAATGTGACAGCAAGTTTGGGTATCTGCTAGCTTGAAATACCACACAAAGGGTACTTTGAAATTGGTTTTCCTCTCTGCGCATTTAAATGATATTAAAGCATTTCTTAATGTGGTTGAGGTAAATTATTCCATCACAGAACTCTGACAGAGGCATTTGTAAGACTGGAGCCCAACATAAAAGGACACTTGGGGCCCCTATAAGTGGCTGAACTGAGAAGTAAATTTTCTTTCCTTCTTCTCTGCCTCCCTCCCTTCCCTCCTTCCTTCCTTTCATTTTCCCTTTGTCTCTTTCTATTTATTTTCTAAAATCTCAATGCTTCCCATAGCTGATTTTTAACCTTCACAGAAAGTGAAGCAGGAAAAGGTGTGCCCAGCCTAAAGACTTCCAGACTTTCAAAGTGTTATCTGATACTGTGTGTAATGAAGTGGACCATAACTTCACTTGGCTTTAGCCAGTTCTGGATGCCATTCCAGAGCTTTAAAACGTCTTTAACATTCTTTGTCTTGATTTGCTATACTTCCCGGTGTGCATCTTGTGACTTGCTTTTTGAACACGTTATTTTGGTTGTGCAGTCACTAAGTTGTGTCCAACTGCTTGTGACCCCAGGGGCTGCAGCCATCCAGGCTCCGTGTCTGTCACTGTCTCCCAGAGTGGCTGTGGCATACAGACATTGAGACGAACCCCAAAAACCCTGCTGCCGCCCAGCAGATTCTTTATCACTAGTGCCACCTGGCAAGCCCATATATATATATATATATATATATACACTATAGAATGAAGATAAGGATACCGTTTCTTGCTTTATATCCTAGAATGTTGCACTCTTCTAAGTTAAAGGCCTAGCCAGTATTATCATAGTGGGACCCATAATTTCCATGAAGTGCTTTATTTCCTAAGTGGGGACATATTCAGAAAACTTTCCCAAGACATCGGACCAAATTATAAGATCCCTAAGAGTTTAAAGGCTTCTGTGGATTTCATTGGTACATTTGCTGTTTGGAATCTTTCATTTTTACATTTAGAATTATCTCAAAACATTTAATGAGTATCTGTTATATGCATGTGTATATGCTCCATCATCACTCACTTGTGCTGACACTATGCACTCCCATGGATAATAGCCTACCAAGGCTCCTCTGTCCTTGGAATTTTCCAGGCAAGAATATTGGAGTGGGTTGTCATCTCCTACTCCAGGGAATCTTCCCAAGCCAGGGATCAAACCAACGTCTCCTATATCTCCTGCCTTCTCAGGCAGATTTTTTTTATCACTGAGCTGTCTGTTCACTGAGCCATCTGTTGTATACATTTACATTGTACTATAACTAAGGACACATTGGTGAAAAAGACAAGGATCTTTCTCCTCAAGAAGTTTAAAATATAACAGGTGAAAAGACAATTATGATGTGTGGCAAATACAGGAATCTGACCCAGCTATGGGGAATCAGTGGCCACTCAGGATAATGCAATGCCTAAACTAAGCTGAAGCTGAAGCTCCAATACTTTGGCCACCTGACTCATTGAAAAGGCCCCAATGTTGGAAACGATTGAAGGCAGGAGAAGGAGATGACAGAGGATAAGATGGTTGGATGGCATCACTGACTTGATCGACATGAGTTTGAGCAAGCTCTGGGAGTTGGTGATGGACAGGGAGGCCTGACATGCTGCAGTCTATGGGGTCACATAGAGTCAGCCATAAGTGTGCAACTGAACTGAACTGAACTAAACTAGGATTTGGTGGAATTAGAGATTATCCAGTTGAAGGAGAAAATAAGGAAATGTGAGTGCTTCAAACTGGGGAAACCTGTAAAAAGACTCCAAAGCAGAATATGGATACTAGGAGAAGCTGATAGTGCACCCTGGTAGAAAGTTACAATATGAGGATGGCAGTATTGAGAGATGCATATGTAGAGTGACAAGTTTGTGAAAGACCCATAGACCATAATTACAAGTATTTACTTTGTTCTGGTTGTACTGAGGGGCAGATCTAGAGGGGTGGGCTGGGGGGAGAGAGGGAGGCTTCAGAGGCAGAGGCAGTAGATATATGTACACATATGGCTGATTCATGCTTTTGTACAGCAGAACTAACACAACATTGCAAAGCAATTATACTTCAACAGAAAATGAATATAAAGAGAATTTTTAAGTATGAAAAATTCTGTATAGTCAAAGCTATGGTTTTTCTGGTAGTTATGTATGGGTGGGAGACCTGGACCATAAAAGAGGTTGAATGCTGAAGAATTAATGCTTTCAAACTGTGGTGTTGGAGAAGACTTTTGAGATTCCCTTGGACTTCAAGGAGATCAAACCAGTCAATCCCGAAGGAAATCAGTCTTGAATATTTATTGCAAGGACTGAGCTGAAGCTGAAGCTCCAATGCTTTGGCCACCTGCTGTGAAGAACTGACTCATTGGAAAAGAACCTGATTTGGGAAAGACTGAGGGCAGGAGGAGAAGGGAGGGACAGGATGAGATGGTTGGATGGTATCATAGACTCAACGGACTTGAGTTTGAGCAAGCTCCGGGAGTTAGTGATGGACAGGGAGGCCTGGCGTGCTGCAGTCCATGGGGTCCAAAGAGTCAGACAAGACTGAGCAACTGAACAACAACAAATATGTGTGTGTGTGTGTGTGTGTGTGTGCATGCACCTGTGCTTGCTAAATCATTCAGTTGTGTCTGACTCTTTGCAACCCTATGAACTGTAACCTGCCAGGCTTCTCTGTCCATGGAATTCTCCACTTAAGAATACTGGAGTGGTTTGCCAGGTCCTCCTCCAGAGGATCTTACCAACCCAAGAATCAAACTCACGTCTTATTTATATACACATATACATACTATATATATATATTCATATATACCTAATTATATGTGGATTTTTGGGACCTGAGTTGGAGAGACATTTACAAACATATAGTCCCCAGAATCATATGAGTCCAAATCTCTACCCCATTTCTGCACTTTGTATGAGAGATGCATTGTGAATATTCTGCTCTCAAGGTATCAGTTTCCTTCTAACCCATACAGAGAAGTTTTACTGCTAGTTCGGTGGAGAGAGCATGAGTTGAAAAAAAAAATTCTCCAACTTCCTACCAGCTATGAGTCTGAGCAAGTAGCTTAGGCCCTCTTAATTTTAGTTCTTTCATCTGTAAACCTAAAAATGTATTTGGTAACATCTCAGTCATCCATTATACAATGCTGTAGAATATAAAACAATCTGAATAATTAAGGTCTGTAGTACATTATTGTTGTGCTACAATTAAAGGAATTTCTCAGAGAAGCCTGTACTGTAACAAAAACCATGACCAGGATAACAGTTTGTGTGAAGACTGATGCTTGAGCTGGCTATCATGGAAATCCTTCACTTGTTTCTGAATCGCTCGGCAGCCATAGAAAATAAATGGAAGGGAAGAACTTTATACAATTCACAGGTGACTCTGGTAAGGGTGAAAGAACGACACTTTGAAAGACTAAAGGATGAAGGAGAGGGATAAAATGGAAAAACATACCCTGAAATTTATTATTTCTTACAAAGAAAATGCCAGGGAGTATCACACAGTATATGTTACACTGGGAAATAATGCAACAAGATACATCTCCGTAAGTTTTAAACCCAGTGAATACAACTGCTCCTAGATAGCATTCTTTGCACACTTGAGATGTAATGATTGTTCTGACCATGCTTATCAGTGGTCCCTGCTGGGAGCAAGGTTCATGTATTCTAGTTTATCTCAAAGGAAATGAAGACCACAACCCAAAGTGCCACTATACTGAGATCTAATCATCTTTGCACCATGAAAAATATAATTTAATTAGCTTTGTTAATTACCATTTTATATTCTTATTTTTGGCTTCCCAGGTGGCACCAGGGGTGAAAATCTGCTTGCCAATGCAGGAGATGTAAGAGATGTGGGTTCAGTGCTTGGGTTAGGAAGATTCCCTGGAGAAGGAAATGGCATCCCACTCTAGTAGTCTCACCTGGAGAATCCGATGGATAGAGGAGCCTGAAAGTCTACGGTCCATAAGGTCACAAAGAGTCAGACACAACTTAAGTGACTTAGCAAGCACACATTCTTACTTTATAGGCTGCTCTTTTAACTTAGCTAAAACAGTAGCATCCCAGGGTCAGAAGGCTCCTCTTGGGAGACAGTGGATGTGCTCAGACTTTTTTGATGAGTTAGTAACTCCAGAAGCCAAGCTTGGAATGCCCTGTGTAGAACTCTGCACATCATTTGTGGCCCCGTCTCCTACAAGTTGTGGTAGCCATGTCCAACCAACATGTGTATTTACAGTCTCAACTCACAGCAGGAAAGCTTGATCAGATTCAGAAATCTCATAAACATATTTGGCAAGGCAAGCATTACTTTCAGATATTTCCATGTTCTGGTCTATCAATTAAATGCATTTTTCTATTTAATGCAGACTCAACTAATTCAACTTCTTCAGGCTATCGAACAAAAATGTAAAGCCCCATTTCTTTAAAGGGCTGAAAGAAAGTACCAGTTATCATCCAAAATGCCCTTTTAGTTAAAGTGATACCTAAACTTTACCAGATTAATGAATTGAGACCATTTCATAGGAATTTTATTCTACTCCATTTATTTAATGCAGTATCCAAAATGTTGTACACTCCTTGACTGCCTGGTGGGAAGACAGGATAGGTATACATTTATTCACAACTCAGAATCACCATGGACTCATTAATAGCCCTTCTCATTGTGAAATGGTACTTTCTGCAAACATTTCAAATGGCTTATCAATCTACTCAATTTACATTTATGAGTGTCCTTCCTGTGTCCATCCACAGTGCTATGCAGGTTTAATATAAAAGAAGATACAATAAATATTTAAAAGGCTAAATCAAACAAGTTTTTTGTTGTTGTTGTTGAACCTTACAAATCAACAGTAATTTTAAAGTTCTCATGCATAAAAGAATAGATTTCTTGGCTGAAGAACAGGGTATAGAAGGACTTGTGATCTATTAGAATCGGATTGCAAAGCAGCAGGCAGAAGTCAGTGCTTGCAAATTGTGACAGAAATGCTTCCAGAATCAAAAAATCTTTATGTGACAAGTGTGTACTGGGTTGGTGCAAAAATGAAATCATATAGCTAGTAAAACACACACACACACACACACACATATGCACATGAATGCACACACAAGCTTACAGTAATCCAAAAGTCAAAAATGTGATTTTTAAAGCAAAGAAAATCACTTCTTTAAGGTTACCAGCATAGTTTATATTTTAAACATTTATACTAAAGAACCAACTAGTAGCAACCCAATTTTATCTGTACTAAATTCAGGGAAATTTGAAGACATCCATGCCTGAATATCACACAGACAATTATGCAAACATCAAGCCACTTCATAGGTCTGCAGGGATTGGAAAGACTATCTGAGTGCTATCTGCATGCATATGACACCGCAGGCCACAGCACTGAATAATGTTATTTGCTAAAGATATCTAAATATAAAGCAAAATAGGATTGCAAACAAGCCCCAGGGGAATCAGAAAGTAACTTGGCAAGCACAAATCATTTCCAAAAGGAACAAATTGAAAGGACAATAAGGAGATAAAGAAATGATCCAAATCATCTCATGTTAATTCCAGAAAATTCAAGACCATAGAGTTCTGTCAAGGAGTGACACAGTCAGCAGTATGCAAATTAGACAGAGTCTTAAACAGGCATTCCACCAATAGAATGCTTGTGGACTATATATTCTAGTCTAAAATCAGGATCAAGCAAGTGCACATTTAACATGAGATGCTAAAATAACATCATAGCAAACATTCAAGACTTATTGTCTTTGTCTAATGACAGAATTTCTAAGGTGTTTTTGTTTTTTAAATAAAAAGAAAAAAATGTATTAAGTTTTCTAGATCTATTGAATTTGTTTTGCCTCTAGATCATGGAAACTTTATTCAATGCCCCATTTTAGAATTTAGTGAAGAATGTAGGATTCTTAAGTGAAGAAAAGTGATGTAACTGTGGTACTATCATTATTATTATCCAATACTGTAAAGATCTGGTAAGTTATGTTCCCATGTGCAAACCACCCACAATATCTTTTACATTTTATGTAATATTCATGATTTCTCTCTCTCATAATCCTAATTGTCAAAATTTCCATGTCCTAAAAAAAGTAAAAGATGCACCAAATGGAGTTAAAAGGCCAAGAAGAATTCATTTAAGACTATTATAATAATGGAAAGAGATTGAACATAACCCCTCTGAAACAAAAGTCAAGAGGATTTTTAATGTTAGGTGACCTATGACTAGATTATCTGTGTTAGCTAATTTTCAATTATTCTATTGATATTAGGTTCCCTACTCCCAGCCATAGAAACAGAGAGATGAACTCTATCTTCCTCAATGGTTACATGATTATATTTCAAAAGGATGGCTCCTGGTCCTTGTAAAATATAACCCTGGGCTGTAAAATGGTCAGGAAGCTGGGGAAAGGTTTATATCTCAAAGGGAAGAGAAAGAATTTCTAACTTCAAGGTGGAGGTGAATATCCTAAGAAAAGGAAGAGTCAAGTCAAGTCAAAAGTTAAGTCAAAAGTCAAGTCAAGTCAAAAGTTAAGTCAAACTGAAGGAACATGAGGCTGTATTGGTCAGTCATATGTATCTCTTAACTCAACCGCCCAGAAGCATCTGTCCTAGAGAGACAGCACCTGGAAGTATTCCAAACAGATTTCAATTAACAAAATAAGGATATCAATTTCCACAGCAGACTTAAACAGCTACCATTACATCATAGAATAATAGAAAATTATGGTTATGTGCACAAATGTACTCAGTATAATAAAACAAAATCATATTTAATACCATCAACATGATGATGAAAAATGGATGAACCTCATGTTCCTAAAATCATCATATGGAATGAATGGTGCTAATATATGTATTTTCACATTTTAATAAGATTATGATTCTTCTATAGTCAAAAGCAATGGATGTAATATTTTATAATTTCAAATTCATTTGAATCAGTTCTACTCAGGTGGACGGAACTGGAGCCTATTATCCAGAGTGAAGTAAGCCAGAAGGAAAAACAACAATACAGTATACTAATGCATATATATGGAATTTAGAAAGACGGTAACGAGAACCCAGCATGCGAGACAGCAAAAGGAATGCAGATGTATAGAACAGACTCATGGGCTTTGTGGATGAGGGCAAGGGTGGGCTGATATGGGAGAATGGCATTGAAACATGTTAATTATCATATGTGTAATCAATCGCCAACCCAGGATTGATGCTCGGGGCTGGTGCATCGAGATTTCCCGGGGGGAGGGAGGAGGGAGGGAGGAGGGAGGGGGGTTCTGAAGGGGGAGCATATGTAAACCCATGACGATATCATGTCATTGTATTGCAAAACTAATAAAAAAAAAAAAAGAAAAAGAAAAAGAAAAAAATTTCTCAACATTTTTCTGTTTAGAAGAGTGAATACAGTTCTGCAAAGACATGATACAAATACATGTCTATGTTAAGTAAAATAAACTAATTCTTGGACATAATTAGCTTTAAATGAATAATGCCATACCAGTGGGCAAAATGAAACCCATCAGATTCATTTTCTTTGACCTGAGTCCTTTGTAGTAAAATATTCACATCTATATGCTCTGTGGAGTATGATGGAACACATTGAAATTAACATACCTTGTTGACACTGTTTGATGATTACCAAATTAGAAATTTAAGCAAAATAACAGACAGAAGTCTTTCATAATGAATAAATCCTGTCACTATGGGCAAGCTCAGACCCTTTATAGTTTTTCCTGTAAACTGCCCACCTGTCTGTTCAGTCTCTCTTAGAAAGAGGAATTCATGCTCCTTCCCAGAGGAAACTATATTCAATTGTCAACAGCTTTGTTTAATTTCCTCTTGAAAGAAAAACTAAAACTTGTTGGGAGTTTTTCCTACACTCACTGCAGGTAGTTAACAGTTTGGTTAAAAATAATTAAGCCAATTTGTTAATATGAAATTTAAACTCTTTCAGAAAGAACACTAAGTTCACAGGATAAAAAAGATTGCTTAAGCAGAAAGTTCTCAGGGGAGGCTTGGAGCCAGACCCAGCATGGGATGCTTTATTTTCTACTAAAAGTCTTCACACTTCTGCAAAATTGTTGGAAGTCAGTACCTCCATGGGTAGTTTGCTTATTCTTTCCTGCTTGTAACTTGTGCCTACTGGGAGTACTCTAGTTGCTCCTAAGCAGATACCCTACAGCTAGCTCAGAGCGCTAACAGAATGCAGAGTGAACTGAATAGAGTGTGACAGATGTCTCCAGAAGGGGAAGCCAAGGTAGGAGCAAAAGAATAACTGAGGTATATGCTGCACTTGCCTCTGATCAAGATGGAATTAAGGCTCATTCACAGGATAAAGAAGCCCATTCGATTCTGTTATTCCAATTTTTACATTTGAATCATTTGAAATAAATTGTTTAGCTTTCATCAGTCATAAATGTTTGTCAGTCAAAGGTAAACTGTTTTTGCTTTCCAAATGTTACCTTAGTTAGCAATGACACAAAGTTTCTTGTTGTTGCAGCTAGAAATCTAGTTGAGTCTCAGGCTTCAATTTTCATGTGTATAGATACATGTATATATACTATATTTATTCATTCATTTTGTCACTCAATATATATTGATTAACTGCCTTCGCTTGATCAGCCACACTGATATTGCTGTAGGTAAGGCAGAAACCCACACATTCTTGTCTAGCCAAGCCATTGAGTTAGTGAAACTTGCTCAGCTGAGTCCAACTCTTTGCAACCCTATATAGTCCATCAGGCTGGTTTTAGAAAAGGCAGAGGAACCAGAGATCAAATTGCCAGCATCTGCTGGATTATTGAAAAAGCAAGAGAGTTCCAGAAAAACATCTACTTCTGCTTTATTGACTATGCCAAACCCTTTGACTGTGTAGATCACAATAAACTGTGGAAAATTCTGAAAGAGATGGGAATACCAGACCATCTGACCTGTCTCTTGAGAAACCTGTATGCAGGTCAGGAAGCAACAGTTAGAACTGGACATGGAACAACAGATTGGTTCCAAATAGTAAAAGAGTACGTCAAGGCTGTATGTTGTTGCCCTGCTTATTTAACTTATGTGCAGAGTACATCATGAGAAAAGCTGGGCTGGAAGAAGCACACGCTGGAATCAAGATTGCTGGGAGAAATATCAATAACCTCAGATATGCAGACGATACCACCCTTGTGGAAGAAAGTGAAGAAGAACTAAAGAGCCTCTCGATGAAAGTGAAAGAGGAGAGTGAAAAAGTTGGTTTAAGGCTCAATATAAATGAGGCATAAAGAGATTTCCCTATTCCATTTTGTTTGATTTCTGGACTACTTTATAATTATTAATTTTATTTCTATATACTCTATAACACAGAAAGTATATTGTGAAAAAAAGTTCTTTGTATCTTAAGCATAAATGTCTTTTTAGAATCACCAAGATGATTCCTTCTTTCTAGGAAGTGCACATAGGGAAAGAAATTTTAAATAACCATAAATATATATTAATGGAAGCTTTACTTTGACTGAGATCATAGCTTGGGTTTCATAAGGCTCTTGTGTAAATAAAGCATTTCTTTTCCAAAAAAAGAAAACTAAGATCATGACCTCTGGTCCTATCAATTCATGGGAAATAAATGGGGAGACAGTGGAAACAGTGGCTGACTTTATTTTGGGGGGCTCCAAAATCACTGCAGATGGTGATTGCAGCCATGAAATTAAAAGACACCTACTCCTTGGAAAGAAAGTTATGGCCAACCTGGATAGCATATTGAAAAGCAGAGACATTACTTTGCCAACAAAGATTCGTCTAGTCAAGGCTACGGTTTTTCCAGTAGTCATGTATGGATGCGAGAGTTGGACAATGAAAAAGGCTGAGCACCGAAGAACTGATGCTTTTGAACTGTGGTGTTGCAGAAGACTCTTGAGAGTCCCTTGGATTGCAAGGAGATCCAACCAGTCAATCCTAAAGGACATTAGCCCTGGGTGTTCATTGGAAGGACTGATGTTGAAGCTGAAACTCTAATACTTTGACCATCTGATGTGAAGAGCTGACTCATTGGAAAAGACCCTAATGCTGGGAAAGATTGAGGGCAGGAGGAGAAGGGGACTACAGAGGATGAGATGGTTGGATGGCATCACTGACTCGATGGACGTGGGTTTGGGTGGACTCTAGAATTTGGTGATGGACAGGGAGGCCTGGAGTGCTGCAGTTCATGGGTTCGCAAAGAGTCGGACATGACTGAGTGACTGAACTTATACTGATAGTCCATGGAATTCTCCAGGCCAGAATATTGGAATGGGTAGCCTTTCCCTTCTCCAGGGGTTAGAGCCATTAGAGTAAAACAATAAAATAATTATATAAAGGTGATTATTTTAAACCTTTTGATCTCAGCTTTAAGAAGTTTGCTTTTTATTTCCAAGTTTTCAATTTCAATTGTTATTTTTTGCCAAACTGAATATAATAGGTTCATAGGCAAGCAAGTTATATCTTACATACCTTCAAGATGGAGAGGTACTAATATTTATCAGTAGAACAATATGCCTTTGTGTGTCTATTTGTCCACATTCATACACATGCAATACATATTATAGCCATTTAAAATATGTTTGGTGAGTAAAAACAACCAACTTCTGTTGGCTCAAAAAACCAATAAGGCTTTTAACATCATGTATAAATTATAGCTATAAAGTCTATAAAATGCAATTTATAATATGTATATCTAGACATAATCATATCCAATGATAACAATTAAGTTAATATTGTATTTTCAGAAGTATTTCTAATATGAGTTATATTTATACCCACAAAAGGCAAATTACATAGTTTTAAAATAGAATAAAAATGTAGTTATACTTCATTAATTTTTAAATGAAGAAGATTTTATATCCTTCTACATCTGACAAGTTATGAATCAATTTTAAAAGCTCTGTGTTTGTCTTAGAATCCTCCTACACATTAAAAAGAAAATCTTCATCACTGAATCTGATTTAGAGAATGCATATGAAGAAAAACAGAACACATTGGAAAATATTTCTCTTTTCCTGCCTATGTTTTACATGTCCCAGCTCAGTACACATTAATTTTGAAAGCCAGAAAAAAAAAACAGTGGTTGTGATTTTAAATAAACGAATTTGGCTGAAACATTATAGAGCAAAGCAAAGGCATAACATACCTAGGGTAACAGTTATAACCATTCCTCAAATGAGTGGCATCATCTGCATATCTGAGGTTGTTATTTCTTGTGGCAGTGTTGATTCCAACTCAATTAAAAGACCCTTGTTCCTTGGAAGAAAAGCTCTGACAAATGTAGACAGCATATTAAAAAACAGAGACATCACTTTGCTGACAAAGATCCATATAGTCAAAACTATGGTTTTTATTATAGTCATGTATGGAAAAAGAAGATTAGAATGTGAAGAATTGATGTTTTTGAATTTTGGTGCTGGAGAAGACTCTTGAGAGGCCCTTGGGCAGCAAGTAGATCAAACCAGTCATCCTAAAGGAAATCAACCCTGAATATTCATTGGAAGAGCTGATGCTGAAGCTGACACTGCAGTACTTTGGCCACCTGGTGCAAAGAGCTGAATTACTTGAAAAGACCCCAATCCTGGGGAAAGATTGAGAGCAAGAGAAGGGGATGAAAGAGGATAAGATGGTTGGATGCCATCACTGACTCAGTGGACATGAGTTTGAGCAAATGCTGTGTGATAGTAAAGGACAGGGAAGCCTGGTGTGCTGTAATTCATGAGGTCACAAAGAGTCAGACATGATTTAACAACTGAACTACAAATGAGTAGCTACAGCAGAGGCACAATGTGAAACACTGCTGAGATTTCCAAATAGATGTTTCACCCAAGACTCCCAAACTAAGTAAGACTATATTCTGTGGATTTAGCGATTACAGAAAATTATGAAGATAAAATGAACAAAGGATGATTTATGTTTTCAGTCAAGATAAAAGCAAACAGAAAAGATAGATTTGAACTATTCTATAATCCAGTCACCTTAAAGGAAGTAGTTTCAGTGTGTTAAACCTTACTTCTTCCTAACCTCTGTTTCACACTTCAGGTTAACTTTTACTTAATTTGCATTTAATATTAGCATTCTAGCAAAATAAATTTCCTGGTTATTCTACCAAATTGAAAAGCATTAATTGAATACCTACTGAGTACAAAGTATTTTAGAAGAAAACATTTGAGAGGCAAAACACTCTATGATACAAATCACAGCAGGATCTCTATGACCCGTCTCCTAGAAATGAAAATAAAAGCAAAGAATAAAGAAATAGGAACTAATTAAACTTAAAAGATTTTGTATAACAAAGGAAACTATAAAGAAGATGAAAGATAACCCTTAGAATGGGAGAAAATAATAGCAAATGAAACAATTGACAAAAGATTAATTTACAAAGTACACAGTCCACGAAACTCATTTTCAGGAAAACAAACAACCCAGTAAAAAAGTGGGTAGAAGACCTAAACAGATATTTCTCCAAAGAATACATACAGGTGGCTACTAAACACTTGAAAAGATGATCAACATTATTCATTATTAGAGAAATGTAGATCAAAACTACCATAAGATATCACCTCACACTGGTCAGAACGGCTATTGTCAAAAAATAAAATAAAATACAATCTACAAACCACAAATGCCAGAGAGGGTGTGGAGAAGAGGGAACCTTCTTGAACTGTTGATGGGAATGTAAATTGATACAGTCACTAGGAAGACAGTATGGAGATTCCTTTAAACAAAAGAATAACCCTATCATATGATGCAACAATCCTATTAGTAGACATATAATCTGAGAGAACCATAATTGAAAAAGACATATGTTCACTGAAGGACTATTTACAATAGCTAAGACATGAAGCAATCTAAATGGCCATTGACAGAGCAAAGCATAAAGAAGCTGTGATACATATATACAATGGAATATTGCACAGCCATAGAAAGCAAAGCATTTGAATCATTTCTAATGAAGTGAATGAACTTAGAGCCTATTGTGCAGAGCAAAGCAAGTCAGAAAGAGAGAAACAAATATATATTAAAACATTTTTGTGGAATCTAGAAAGATGGCACTTATGAACCTATTTGCAGGGCAGCAATGGAGACACAGAAAGAGAACAGACACAGGGGGAAAGGAGAGGGTGGACAACTTGAGAGAGTAGCATAGAAACTTACATATCACCATATGTAGAATAGATAGCAAACCAGAATTTGCTGTATGACTCAGGGTGTTCAAACTGGTGTTCGGTGACAACCTGGAGGGGTAGGATAAGGTGGGATGTGGACGGAGGTGCAAAAGAGAGGGGAAATATGTATATCTATGGTTGATTCATGTTGATGTATGGCAGGAATCAACCAAATATTATATTTCAATCATCTTTAGATTAAAAATAAATTAATTAAAATAATAAGAAGAAGAATAGCACAAATTAACCAAACTTTCATTCTTTCTGCAGAGATTAAAGAAGCACAAATATATATACATCAGAATCAAACACAGTGTGTATAGGACCATAACACTGAGCAACAATAGCTATTATTAATTAGTAACTATTATTTTATGTTATAATAAAGTGTTTATTGTACATACTACTATTTTACTTAATGCTGAATGAAAATAAAAAAATGGAAACAATTAGTTTCTAATCTTTACAATGCGAATCACAAAACATAAGGTATAACTTAAGGAATCACTTAACCTAACTCTTCACTGTCCTATGAAGAAACTGATGAGTCCACGATGCAGAAAACACTAATTAGTGTGACTAGGCGGAGAAGGCAATGGCACCCCACTCCAGTATTCTTGCCTGGGGAATCCCAGGGACTGAGGAGCCTGGTGGGCTGCCATCTAAGGGGTCGCATAGAGTCGGACACGACTGAAGCGACTTAGCAGCAGTAGCAGCAGCAGCAGTGTGACTAGGGGTGTGATTAATTAGAAATATCTTTGAAAAAAGTTAGCTGAGATCGTACATGACATCTCAAATGCTGCATGAGAGTTGAGAGGCTACCACATATATTTGTGATGCTCCAAGTTGTGGCTCTGAAGTGCAGCAAAAATAACTACATAAAGGATCTCACAAATATTTCTGTTTTCATATAGAATAGGTGAAAATTTCCAAGAACAAGACAAAGATTTGGCATCAATCTACACAAAAAATTTAGTGGATGTGCAAGAGATCTTACCAAAAATATAAAGCCAATCATACAACTGATAACAAAACACTGAGATCCATTATATAAAGAAAAATAACTTCACAACAGGGGGAATACAAATGCTCAGGGTATATATTATAAAATATTCAATTTCACTATTGATCAAACATTGTTAATGATAACAGAAACAATGAAGAATCATTGATTTATCTACTGCAATAACAATGAAATTTCATGATATCCAGTCTTATAAGAGTTTATGATCCTAGTAATCATTCAGTGAAGTATAATTTTAGAGAATTTTTGTGTAAACCAAAATAATAGCTTTTGCCAAAAAATTTGAACTGTATCTTATACCATCTTAGAAATTATTTTGAAGAAATGATTCAAAATTTCAAACATGAAGATAATACTGTGACTTTAATCAGTATAAATTTAGAAGCAACATAAAAAAGAAAACTAAAATATATGATTCAATTATTCAATAAAATATTATGCACTGATTAAATACTGTGTTTACACATTTACAAATACATATAACTATTGTCTCTACCTAGAGGGATTATGAATGAATATTTCCTTCTTCCTTATATTCCTGTGCCTTACAAAAACTCTTAATTGAATGTGTTCCTTATAGGATGGAAAGAGTTTGCTGACTTTACTTAGCTAGTTAGTGTTAGTCACTCAGTCACGTTTGACTCTTTGCAACCCCCATGGACTATAGCCTTCCAGGCTCCTCTGTCCATGAGATTCTCCAGACAAGAATACAGGAGTTGTTAGCTACTCCCTTCTCCAGGGTATCTTCTCAACCCAGGGATCAAACCTGGGTCTCCAGTATTGCAGGCAGATTCTTCACTGGCTAAGCCACTAGGGAAGACCATGATGACTTTGGTAAACAAAACATTTGTGAAGTGAAATCAAGTGCATTATTAATAAGGAGGTGGAAGAACTGAAGATCAAATGTGGCAAGGTTTATCCAGGTCAAATTCAAGTCTCACTCTAATAGCCAACATAGAAGACTCCAGTCTGTGGGGCTACATTGTGAAAGAGTTACTGGCTTCTTTTAACTGTTTCATTGTAACTAAGGTCCTAAAAATAGGTCACTCAGTCAGTGTAAAATACCATTGCATCACTCTCAAAGCCCCATCTTAAATCTAAGCAACATTCACCTGCACTTACTTTCAGAAGTAAGAGCTCATTATAGCACTTGAGAATAGGCCACACACATTTTTATAAGTTTCTGTGTTTGAATAAAAAAGTCAGGGGGTGGGGTGGGGTATGTGTAGGCAAAGAAATAGCCTCCACTCATTATTCAAAAGTTTAATCTCTTGCTCCTATATGGCTTAAGGGTATTTGATGTATATTAATAGTCTCCAGTGTCTGTTTGCAAGAAATATTACCATTTCATTACAATAGGTATGTTCAATGTTAATATTTTATATTATAAAGCTAAATATAGCTTGGCCAATAGATAAAATTATAGTCACAGTTATCTGAAAATTTCACTTGTATTTTGTTGATTATAAAAATCTATGTTTGTTTAAAAGTATAGAGTGATTTCAAACAAATTCCTTGTCTTTTAAAGTAGGTTTTATCTCTTAACACAATCAAGAGATCATGGGAGCATCAGCACTTGAACCCTTTAGTTTCAGGAAATAGTCAAGATAAATTTAAATATATATCTCTGACCTGTGTCACTTACATTAAGAATATCTGCCATGTCTCTAGACATGTGGAAACTGTGTTCACTTCCTTTTAGAATGTCTTTTTAGCCTCTTCAGATTAAGCTGACATTAGCATTTGATGGTAATGTTGTCACCAGAATGTCAAAGATCAACCAAACATCCTGACATCTGCTCCACAACAATGAGCAGTATCAAATTAGAAAAAACTATTGAAACCCTAGCCATCAAGCAGCTTAGTGCCTACTTTGCAATATGTGTTCTCAGGTTTGTCTCAAAAATAAATAAATAAATAAAAGCCTAATAAAACTTTTCGGTATTCTTCTTTTCTTCCCACAAAGCAATATGAGCAGTAATTGATGAAAATATTTGGATATACATTGGCCAAACTTTACTCTGTGGCCAATAAAGAGTAATTGACAATCACCTTTCTATATCTTTTTCCATAAACCTATTAAGAATATAACCAATACGCATTGTTACTTCATTGGTATCCATTTCTTCAGAGTCATATTTCTTCCATACAATGTTATGCCTTTTTTTGACAGTTTATCTTTATCTCAAATAACATTAAATATTAAACATTTCTTTAAAAGCATTTTTAATTACTTTGATTGTTAGTGTATTCTTTGCATATTCAACCTATGTCTGTGTGCTGAGTCACTTCAGTCATGTCTGACTCTTTGTGAACTTATGGACTGTAACCCACAAGGATCACTGGTCTATGGGATTATCCGGGCAAAAATGCCGGAGTCACTCAGTATGCCCTCCTCCAAAGGATCTTTGCAATCCAGGGATTTAACCTGTATCTCTTATGCCTCTTGTATTGGCAGGCATGTCTTTACCACTGGTGCCACCTGGGAAGCCCACCCAATGAAGGTTTATAAATATTTCAATTCCATAAGGTCATTGGGGTGAGTAGGAAAAGGATGCAAAAAAAAAAATGAGGGAAGTCCCCTTCATTGACAAACTCATAATGGGGAGAGACAGATTACAGTGTAATGAGTTCCATAAAAAGTATATTCCCAAAGTGCTCTGGGAACATACAGCCTGAGGATGCCGAGAGTACCTCCCCAGAGAAGGGAGAGCACCAGTTTACCTTGGAAGATGAGTAGGAATTTCCTAGAGAGAAAAGAAGAAAGTGGAAGAGAGGATCTGCAGAGGAAAGACTTTAAAATAATACATTAGGTTGGAGAAAAGCTAAAATCTAAGTATGGTTGGAACTTAGAAAATTTGCTTGATAATAATTGATACAAATGATCTACACACAAACATAGGCAGATGGTCAATACCAAAATCAGACTGATTACATTCTTTTTTTTTTAATTTTTTTTTATTAGTTTTGCCATACAATGACATGATATCACCATGGGTTTACATATGCTCCCCCTCCAGGACCCCCCTCCCTCCTCCCTCCCCCCGGGAAATCTCATTGCACCAGCCCCGAGCATCAATCCTGGGCTGACGATTGATTAGACATATGGTAATTAACATGTTTCAATGCCATTCTCCCATATCATCCCACCCTTTCCCTCATCCACAGAGTCCACAAGTCTATTCTATACATCTGTGTTCCTTTTGCTGTCTCGCATGCTGGGTTCTCGTTACATTCTTTTCAGCAGAAGATAAACAAGGTCTAACAGTAGAGTAAAAATAAAACTAGCAGCGGACTGTGGCTCAATTATGAGCTCCCTATGGCAAAATTCAGACTTAAATTGAAGAAAGTAGGGAGAACAATTAGACCAAAAAGTCAAATCACTAATGATTATAAAGTGGAAGTGATAAATAGATTCAAGGGGTTAGCTCTGACAGACAGAGTGCTTGAAGAACTACAGACAGAATTTCATAGCATTGTGCAGAAGATGGTGATCAAAGCCATGACCAAGAAAAAGAAATACAACAAGGTAAAAGTTGTCTGAGAACAGAAGAGACATGAAAGGTAAAGAAGAAAAAGAAAGATATACCCATCTGAATGCAGAGTTCCATAGAATAGCCAGGAGAGATAAGAAGGCCTTCCTCAGTGATCAGTGTAAGGAATTTGAGGAAAAAAATAGAATGGGAAAGACTAGAGATCTCTTGAAGAAAATCAGAGACATCAAGGGAACATTTCATGCAAAGATGGACACAATAAAGGACAGAAATAGAACAGAAGTAGAAGATGTTAAGAAGTGGCAAGAATAAACAGAACTGTACCAAAAAAGGGTCTTAATGACCTGGATAACTGTCAGGGGACATTTAAACATAAGGAGTCCAATATGCTGCACTCTTCTTCCTTTGTGTGCCATTTGACAAGGATTATCTGTTCCTTATCAGTTCCTATTCCAGAACGAGTAGAGCTGCATGCAGTTCTCAGGAGATCATGACGAAGGGTATCTACTTGGATTCCTTTCAGTCACTACTTTCTGTGAGGACTGAGATCATGGGAAGGGGCATCTACTTGATTCTTTTCAATTACTCCCTTCCATGCTTTCTTCCAGCATCAGCGACCTTTTATGTATTAGACCATCCATTTTTGCTGCAATTAATGGCACTTCATCTTGTGTAATCATTTTAACAAAGATATATAAACCTGCATTTCTGCTAACAAAACACCCTTGCCCCACTAGAAACCAGGGCCCCCCACGTCCTTCTTTCTGTCTCTCTTTCTTATCTTCAACTCCTTATCTTCAATCTTGTCCACCTGGCCCTGGTCTGACAAGAAGACCACAAATGGTGCCCGAACAGGGATCAGGAATTCAAGATGTTCAGGATGGAGTGACTGGGACCTACTGAGGTCAAGTAAGTGCAAGGTTATGGGACAAAAGGCTGGAAAGCCCCACCATTTTTCTATTTTACCTCATCATTTCATGTCAGCAAATATAGCCTTATTTCCAAATGGTGGAAAACTATCTTGACTGTAATAATTGTAGTCATCTTATTCTTACTGTTTGCTTTTTATATCTATAACTATATAATGAATTTTCTACCTAAGAGGTTTGAGGCATTTAAATTATAAATGATTATTCAAGCTCCTATGGTTACCATAGGCTCTTCCAGCTGTTGCTTGGGGCCCCTAAATCAGAGATCCTCAGTATGATAAAGAAAATATATGGACTCAACAACTTAGGGTCTATACCCCTTTCCAATAGGAAAAAGTTACAGAATGATTTCTCCACTCCTTTCCCTGACAACCATATTCTCCTAAAAGCAGGAGGGAATCAAAGAGTTAAATCTTAAACAGTCAATACAAGACTCTATAAAGAGGAAGCAGACATTCTCACTCATGCTTTCCTTAAACCTTGTGGAATAATGTATCTTGTTGGAAAACTGACCTTTCTTAAGGTCCAAAACTAATGGTTACACAGCACAATGTCTTACTCATGGAAATGCTTTTCTTAGGCTCTATGCTAATGATTATAATTGTAACAAATCTTGCCTGAGAACTTGTATCTCAAGACTTGTACCCCTGATTACACAGCAACAAAATATCTTGCCCAGGGACATTATCTGGAACCTGTTCTCCCCAGCTAATCTTGTGCCAAAGTTATCTCAAAATACATGTCTTAGAAAAACCAAAAATGTCAAAGAGCTATCACTTCAATTCATGAGACTGGGACTACTATTGATTATTTAAAGGCTTATCACCAAAACTCAAAAAATTCAAATTTCAACTAAAACAATGGCTATTACTTTTAAAAGGAAAATAAAAGCTATTTTATATATGGGGGTAAACTAATTTAAAAAGGGATTATCCTAAAAGATATACAATTGGGCCAAAAATATCAATTTAAATATGATATTAAAAGAAGGCCTATTTCAAGAAACTCCAAGTCGAGGACTCCCCAGATCCCCTTCAGCAAAAAAACAGGGACAAGCACCATCTTTTCCCTCAAATAATTCCTTCTAGAATACCTATTGGACTTTTTGGACCTCTACCTTCACAAACTTTCGGCCTTTTATTTGGCCTATCTAATCTGACTGCTAAAGGAATTACTGTTTACCCTGAAGTAGTTGATTCAGATTATAAGGGAGAAATTCAAATTATGATGTCATCTCAGATACTATAGCAATCTAAAAAGGGAGATAAAATTGCCCAATCACTTCTTTTACCTTATACTGTTATTAACACCTTTCATGATATACAGATAGATAAATCAAACAATACAAATCAAAAACAATCTTTATGGACATCATTGGTATCTGAATATGCACTATCCAATATAAGTATCAAAATTAATGGTAAAAAATGTTCTGGTCTTCTCAATGCTGGATCTGACATCACTATTATTTCCAAACCCTTATGGCCCAAATCTTGGCCTATACAAAAAATTTCTTCCAAATTACAAGAATTTCCCAAACCAAAATACAAAAAGTTTATCAAAATATTCAAATTTATCCTTATAAAAGACCAAAAGGCCAGCCTGCTACATTACCCCTTTATACAATAGAGGCACCCCTTAATCTAATAGAAAGAGATTTACTTATGCAATGGCAAACTCAAATATACATTCCACATTTTTCTTAGGAGCCACTGCTCATTTAATAAACAAAACAATTATTAAAATAACTTGAAATACTGACAAACCTATTTAGAAAGAGAAATAGCCCCTTACAAATGAAAAATTACAGGCTGCTAAAGAACTTATAGACACACAATTAGAATTAAAGCATATTGAGAAATCTTATTCCTCTTGCTCCACTAGATACCTGGGTCCCCCACGTCCTTCTTTCTGTCTCTCTTTTCAACTCCAGTCCACCTGGCCCCATCTGATAAGAAGACCACAGATAACCATGATGGTGTGGTCACTCACCTTGAGCAAGACATCCTGGAGTGTTAAGTCAAGAGAGCCTTGGGAAACATTACTGTGAACAATGCCTAGCGGAAGTGATGGAATTCTAGCTGAGCTATTTCAGTTCTTAAAAGATGGTGCTGTTAAAGTGTTATACTCAATATGCCAGCAAATTTGAAAAACTCAGCAGTGGTCACAGGACTGGAAAAATTCAGCCTTAATTCCAATCCCAAAAAAGGGCAATGACCAAAAACGTTCAAACTACCATGAACTGTACTCATTAAACATGCTAACAAGGCAATGCTCAAAATTAGGCTTCAACAGTACGTGAACAGAGAACTTCCAGATGAACAAACTGGATTTAGAAAAGGCAGAAGAACCAGAGATCAAATTGCCAACATCCTTCAGATTATAGAAAAAGCAAGGGAAGTCCATAAAAACATCTATTTCTGCTTCATTGACTACCGCAAAACTTTTGACTGTGAATCACAGCAAACTGTTGAAAATTCTTAGTGAAAGTAAAGCCGCTCAGTCATATCTGACTCTTTGAGACCCCATAGACTATACAGTAAACAGAATTCTCCAGGCCAGAACACTGGAGTGAGTAGCCTTTCCCTTCCCCAGGGGACCTTCCCAACCCAGGGATCAAATGCAGGTCTCCCGCATTGCAGATGGGTTCTTTACCAGCTGAGCCACAAGGGAAGCCCAGAAAATTCTTAAAGAGATGGGAATAATGACCACCTTACCTGACTGAGAAACCTGTATGCAAGTTAAGAAGCAGTTAGAACCAGAAATAGAACAATGAACTGGTTTCAAATTGGGAAAGGAGTATGTCAAGGCTGTAAATTGTCACCTGCTTATTTAACTTCTATGCAGAGCACATCATGTGAAATGCTGGACTGGATGAAGCAAAACCTGGAACTACGATTTCTTGGAGAAATACCAACATATTCAGATAAGCAGATAGCACCATCCTAAAAGCAGAAACTGAAGAGGAACTAAAGAGCTTCTTGATAAAGGTGAAAGAAGAGACTGAAAAAGCTGGCAAAAAACCCCACATTCAAAAAACTAATATCATGGCATTCAGTCCTGTCACTTCATGGCAAATAGATAGGGAAACAATGATAGACTTTACTTTCTTGGACTCCAAAATCACTGCAAATGATAAGAAAAGCTATGACAAACCTAGATAGTGTATTAAAATACAGAGACATCACTTTGCCAACAAAGGTTCATATAGTTTCCAGTAGTCATGAATATGAGAGTTGGACCATAAAGAATGCTGAGTGCCAAAGAATTGATGCTTTTGAGCTGTGGTGTTGGAGGAGACTCTCGAGAATCTCTTGGACTGAAAGGAGATCAAACCAGTCCATCCTAAAGGAAACAACCCTGAATACTCTTTGGAAGAACTGATGGCTGAAGCTGAAGCTCCACTACTTTGGCCACCTAATGCAAAGAGCTGACTCACTGGAAAAGACTCTTATGCTGGTAAAGACTGAGAGCAGGAGGGGAAGGGGATGACATAAGATGAGATGGTTAGAGGGCATCATGGCAACAATGGACAACAACTAACAACAACTAACTCCAGGAGATACTGAAAAACAGGTAAGCCTGGCATACTGCAGTCCATGGGGTTGCAAAAGGTAGGACACAACTGAGTGACTGAACAATAACAATAGTTGGAACTTAGAAAAGTTTCTTGATATTAATCAACACAATTGCCTTTATATAGGAATTATTATTGCTTCTTTTTTTTTTAAAGTGAAGGTTTTTGATCTTACTCAAAATTGTTTCAGTCTTCCTCAAATTGTTTCAGAAGAAACTCTTTTCTTCCTTTAGTGCCTTACATACACATATTTCTTTGGAATTCCTCCAGTTCACTAAGCTTCTTCTCTTCCCTTTCATTTTGATCGGAATTCTGCTCTTCTAGCTCTTTACATGTTTGACTTCCTCTCATCATGGAATCTCCACTTACATGTCCCTGAAGTAGCAACAAATTGCTCTTTCTCATGTAACCATACTTTTTCTTCATCATAGCAACCATCACCTTTTTGAGGTTATCTTGTCTATTTCTTATTTACTCATTATTTGTCAGTCATTACATAGATGTAAAATTTGTAAAGTCAAAATACTAATCTAAGATTCAGCACTAAAACCATCCCATATAAAGCAAAGGCAAGCATTATATGAATATGCATATGAATAGTAGGCATTATATGAATATGTTAGATTTAAAAAGTGCAAATGGAAAAGCAGATGAAATGTATAAGCTAAGAAAAATCAATCAAATAATGAGTGCATTTAATATGGTAGCATCAACATTGCATTCTCCTCCCATGACTTTTTAAGATTGGAACTTATCAAAGAGCCCAAAGTAAAATAGAATGGAAGGATTTTGCAGGGAAAGAAAATGGAAGTCATGTTTTGCAAATGCAGTTAAGAGTTATTAATACCTATGTATTAAAATTTATTTTCCCCTCACTTATATTCAAAGGTGGGTGAACCCTGGTAATATTGCACTTATATTAACTTCACTTATTTCACCAAATATTTCAAGATTTAAATGAGAAATGAGTATAAACATATCATAAAATGTAAAATATTGCATTTCATACCTTCTGGAGTCAGACATGACTGAAGCGACTTAGCAGCAGCAGCAGCAGTAGTGAAAGAAATAAAATATAGATTCTTGTGGGGTATAAAGGAAAACAATTTAAGATACCAATTAAATAGATTTCTACTGTTATATTTTCCATTACCATCTGGTTCCATGAATTTCATCAGGAAAACAATAAGTAACAGAATTATAAGAAATATATCTTTTGTTGATCTTCAGAAAAGTGATTGTATCATGATGAAAAGAGTGTTCTTTTTCAAATGTCACACAAAATCATGCATAACTGAAGTAAATGAGCTGGTAAATGGGCTGGCGTTAATAATTATACTGACATGCATGCAATATCAAGTATTGACTAATAAAATGATAGATAGGTTTTAGATAATTAAATTTAAAATTATGAAAGGACTTTAAACAAATGTGACTTGTAGCTTTTATAATGCTTAATTAAGTACATGTTAATGTAGCAATAGTTTATTTCATAAATAAAACCATGAATACATGTGCAAAGTAAAATTATTTCAATAAGAATATTAGTATCATCAGGCTTTAGATGTCAATCTTTTTAAAATTATGGTTTATTTTTGTGGATATTATTACATTTTATATATGATTTATTACTTCCTTTAAGCTACAGAATTAATTAAGCTTCTAGTCTTATTGTAGATTTAGAAATCACTTTCTGGAGCTCTATCAGTAAGAATTTTGAAACAAATAAAAAAATGGAAAATATTTTTAAGGTAGAAGACAGCAGCAAAAGAGAAAATAAGCACCATCAAGAGGAGCATAAACAGACATCACTATTGAAAGTAATATGCTATTTTTGTTGAGATATTGGAACTGACAAAGGAAAAAACTGGAGAAATAAGAATACGACCTTTAGTTAATATTAATGTATCAATATTGCCTCAGTTGTGAGAAATGAACCTTATAACTAAAGAAAAATATTAATAATGGAGAAAATGTGGAATGGGGCATCCATGAACTCTGTATTATCTTTGCAATAATTTTGTAAATCTGTAGCTATTCTAAAGTGAAAAGTTTATTTAAAATATCTTCATAGATTTAAAAGCATTATTATCTATCTTCTCATTAACAGATCAAAAATATTTGGTGAGAAATAGACTAGTACCTTCCAATCTTCATTCTATTCTTCTTAATAAAATTTTTCTTTACAAATAAAGAACATTGAAATTATTTTCCAATGAGTAGTAGGTGTACTATGTACACATAGCACATTACATGAATTTTTAGGAAGACCCTCTATTTCCCTTGCTGAGTTATATATCATAAGATTTTCTGAAATCCTGGCTTCAAATGATTAGATGAGGTGTGGAAATCTGATCAAGGAAAATCCATCTGTATTCTGCCCAGTGAATAAGGTAGTGACCTAGTTCAACAATGTAAGCAGAACCAAACAGAGCTCCCTTCTCAGGATTAATTGACTATGAAGTGAAGATAACATTTGCACTTCCAGTTGTGGCAAAAATAAAGAACCCTAAATTGTCACAACGTGGAAGAACCTGGGTCATCATTTTGGGATATAGAGGAGAAAAGCAATCAAGAAAACCTAAATGCTAAAAGAGGTGAGTAAAATAGATGAAAGAAACATGTGGACATCCATAGGAGATGAGGAATAAGAGGAGAAAAAGGGAGAAAAAAAAATTAGAAGCAGAAGCTGCCTTTGAGAGGAGGGCATTTTGCCACACAGTTCTCTCTGTGCTTCTGCTTTGAACACAGTAAGGACTGGTTGTATTTTTATTTCTGTCTTTGTCTCATTTGCTTAAAATAAATCCCTCTTTCCTAGATCAAGTAGAGGCCATTCTTGTGAAACTATCATCAAAAGAACCCATTTAAGACACCAGGTTTATAATAGTCACTATGCCCACCTGTTGGAATCTCTCTCTACCCATGATACTTATTTATTTCCAGCATCACCAGCTGGTTTTGGGGGTTCTTTTAGAAACAAAAATTGCCAGCATTTGATTAGAACCTTTAAGATAAGTTTGGGGTTTAAATTTGTAACATTGCAATTTTCAAAAATTACATTACCCTCTGAACTATTTTTAAATAATCTTGTCAAAAGATGACTTTCTCATTACTATATGTATTAGTGTCAAAGTTAAAATTAAAAAGGCATTGGCCTTTATAGTTATTCTTCACCAGCAAGCTAATTATTTATTATTTTTCTTATTGAGCTTATATATAGATAAGTTACATCTAAGACACTGAGAGACAGAAAAATCCTAGGTCATCAGAGAATAAATATTACTAGATGCTACTATAAAAATCTTAATATTGTACATATCACATCTCTTTCTGTAGTTAAATTGTATCACTTTTCTTTTCTTTTGACAAATCTCTAAATTTCATGAGGTCCATAAAGTTGTGTTTACCATTATATCTTCAGAACCTACAACAGTAATTGGTACATGGCCACTGAAAAAAATATTGAATGAATAAAGAAAAAGTAGAAAGACAGTCATTTCTTTAGTCAATCTCACCAATAACAAAAACCATAAATAAATAATAAAAAGGTGTCAGAAAACAATGGAATAATTACTGTAAAATGAGAAGAAAAATAATTTTATTATTTACCTCATGAAATCATATTTCAAGAATGAGAAAAATATATATACTTTTCTTAATATATATATGTTCTATTGAAATATAGTTGACTTACAATATTTCAGATGCATAGCAAGGTGATTTAGTTATATGTATACATATAAATATTTTTGAAATTATTTTCCATTATAGTTCATTTCAATATATTGACTATAGTTCACTGTGCTATGTAGTAAATCTTTGTTGCTTGTTGCATATCTATTAGTTAGAAATCTAGCATTCCATTCATACTTAGTTAAGTGGAATCAAAATGAAAGAAAAATTTTAGTTAGCCAAAATTTCATAAGTTTTCTAAAATATATATATATATATGATATGTTATTTATATGTAGTAGTCAAAACAGTGTCTGAAAAAACATGGAAACAATATGAACAAGCTCCAAAAAGATGTATTTCAGGAACAAGAAAATCTGAAGAGTAAGAAAGAATATTGAGGGGAAAGAAGTGATAGACTTGAAGATAAATCTAAGTAAATATTAGAATTTTCTAATTTATGAGATCTTAAAACAAGAGAAATAAATGCAGGGAAATAGCATATAAAAAGTAAAGTGTTAAGTCACTCAATCATGTTCTACTCTTTTTGACTCCATGGACAGAAAAAAAAAAAAAAAAAAAGAATAGCCTTCCAGGCCCCTCTGTCCATTGAATTCTCCAGGCAAGAATTATTCCATAGTCTTCTCAATTTTTCAGAGTAATATAAAGCTATGGATTACTAGTCCATGATATTTGTCCCTGATAAATCTCTACTTGTTAAAGTTTGAAAGATACATAATAAAAATAGAAAAATAGACACAAAATAAGTTTATTAGATAGGAATCTAATCACAACAAATATGAAGGCATTAATAATATGCCAAAATGGCCCAATTGCAAAAACTGCAGCTATGTATCATTCATGAGTGACAGAATAGTGAAGCTATTACTTTTACTACAATAAAAGTAACAAATATTCTACTTGCAACAGAAAATGCTAGTAGGGAATACTATAAATATATTCTTTTCAGCTTGTCTTGGTAACTGAACACAGGTTGTCTTCCGAATGGCCGTCTGTCAGTCTTAGAAATGCATTTTCCCTGCTCACTGGCCGTAAGTGTGACCAACGAAGCTTAAGTGGTGTCTTCAAGGAACTCTCTTGACTGGAGACCCCCTCAGCTGGGAGGAAGTCTCACTCTGCACTCCTGTCGTTTCCCCTCTCTGCCGCCTGGGGTGTGGCTGTGAGGTGCCGGTGAAAATCAGAGCATTGTGATAAAGGTGACATCAGAGAAAGAGATACGGTGCAGAGTTTCTTGGTAACTGTGACTCTGTCATTTCAATTTTGCGTTGCTTATCTCCAGACCTCATTTATGTAGAAGAAAAAAGAAATCCTGTAGTTCACCTTGGGTCTTTAGTTACATACAACTGTACTAAATCTTAAATGGCATTATCACAGAAATAATAATCAAAAGAATGCTGATGGGACTAATTGTGATCACATTAGTCTGACTACACTCTGTTCCAGCAAAATAAATCACTTCCTCAATAGTGACTTGAAAACATTTAATTTTTATATTCTGTGAGTCAGTAATCCAACCAGTGCACAAAAACAGCTTGTTTCTGATCTTTAATATCTGGGCCATTGGCTGGAAATTTTGAAAATCTGGGGCTGAGCCAATGTAAGGAGTAAGAATCATCTGGAAGAGCCCTTCTTCCAAGACTTGCTGTTCACCAGCCATCACCGCAGACCTGACCTCCATGTGGTCTCCCCACATTTGTCAGTTACATGGTCTCCTTGGTGTTCCTCACAGCTTGGCAGACAAGAGCAAGTATCACTACCTTTATAAACTAGTCTTGGAAGGCACATAGTATTATTGTACTTCCTCCTTAACCACAAATTTCCCAGACTCAGGAGAAGGAAATAAACAAGTACTTTCAGAGGAAGGAGTGTCAAGTCACACTGTGAGGGTGATATGAGGGTTGAAAGATATGATTGCAGCCACACAGAGAACGTAGGTAAGTAGAATCATGATGTAGTCAGGAAGTATTCAAGTTATAAAAAGACACAATACTTCAATCTCTTTAAATGAACAACATAGCTTTAATAATGAAGAAGAAAAGCTGGTAAAAAATGGACAAATCCACAAATTTAAAAACATCTCTCCGTAAACTATAAATCAGATAGAAAAATAAATCAGGAAACCAGAATTGAAAGAGCCACGTGCACCCCAATGTTCATCGCTGCATTGTTTACAATAGCCAAGACATGGAAGCAACCTAGATGCCCATCAACTGATGAATGGATAAGAAAGCTGTGGTACATATACACAATGGAATATTACTCAGCATTAAAAAAAAAATTCATTTGAAGCAATTCTACTCAGATGGACGAAACTGGAGCCCATTATCCAGAGTGAAGTAAGCCAGAAGCAAAAACAACAATACAGTATATTAACGCATATATATGGAATTTAGAAAGACGGTAACGAGAACTCAACATGCGAGACAGCAAAAGGAAGGCAGATGTATAGAATAGACTTGTGGACTTTGTGGATGAGGGTAAGGGTGGGATGATATGGGAGAAGGGCATTGAAGCACGTTAATTGTCATGTGTCTAATCAATTGCCAGCCCAGGACTGATGCTCGGGGCTGGTGCATCGAGATTTCCCGGGGGGGAGGGAGGAGGGAAGGGGGTTCCGGAGGGGAAGCATATGTAAACCCATGGTGATATCATGACAACGTATGGCAAAAACAATAAAAAAAAAATCAAGGATAAAATATTCATTCTGTATACAGACAATGCATCCCAATGGTCAGGGACGTGTCACCAGAAGTCAGACGGCTGTGAGCTCAGCCTTGCCCTTCGAAGCCTGGGTGGCACAGAGCAATTGCACAATAAGCCTGCTGGTTACTGTGGTTAGGAGTGAGACACCCTGGTAAAAAAAAGAAAAAAAAAAAAGAAAAATAAATCAGTTAAAATAATAGAGATTTGAGTAACATAATTAACAAGCTTTAAAAAAATGTATACAAATAGAACATTGCACAATATTGGGGAATGGCCATTCTTTTCAAAGATATAAAAGATGGAATATACACTTGGCCAGAAAACAAAAAAATAAATAAATAGATCTGTTTACTGCAGATCATATTCTTAGTTAAAAAGTACTTCAGTCTTGAGAAAATAACAAAAAGAGAAAGTCATCAGGTTATAAGTTAAAAATACAATTCAAAAGAATGTGTGGGTTAAGAAAAACATTATACAGAATCTTTTTGTTTTAAATTAGGAATGAAAATTTTAAAAAACTACATCATAATTTGGGGATTCAGCTAAGAGTCGATGTTACACTTAAAACATTTTGGTAATTAAAAGAAAGAATACAAATCAAGTAATTAAATCATCTAACAGATATTAAAGGACAACAAAATAAAAACACAAAAAGAAAGGAAATAATCATGTGAGAAGAAGTGATTAATAAATTATGATTTAATATTATAGCAAAACAAATTTAACAAAGCACTTGAGTTGTAAAAAGTTTAATAGAATTGTCAAATCTATGCCAAGATTAATGCAGAAACAGAATTGCAAAAGGAGAGTGTGTGTGTGTGTGTGTGTGTGTGTGTGTGTGTGTGTGCGTGTGTGTATGTGAGCAAGAGAGGGAGAAAGAGAGAGAAAAGGAGGGAGGGAGGGAGAGAATGAAGGAGTGCGGAAGAGCATTAAAGAATGAGAAAAGATCTATATCTACAGATGTAGCAGAGATCAAACAGTAAATAAGAGATTTCAATTTTATACCACAAATTTATCAGAAGTTAAACAAAATGAATCTATGCTTATACATAAGGTAAAAAAAATAAACCCTGAATAATTCCACAAAATATTATTCAATAAAAGTTCTATAAAAATCTTCAAGTTCAGATATAAAGTATTACTGAAAAACCTTAAATAATACGTAAATGGTAATATATCATTCCTTCTCAAATATGTCAATAGATTCAATGAATTTTTTTCAATAATATTTATAATTGTTTGGGGGTTTATTTTTTGGTTTGGGATAATTTGACATGTTTATTCTAAATGTTAATAGCAGAGAAAACAAAAAACAAATATAACCAAGAGCCTCATGAAAAAGAAAAATGCATTGGACAAACCTGAATTAGTAGTAGTAAGATTTACATGAAAAGCCAAAGTCATATTTGGTACAAAAAAGACAAGCAATGGGGTAGACAAGATACATTATAGATCACTGTTGAATGGGCTAGCCAACTGGTGTTGGAAAAGCTGGCTATTCACATGAGAAGAACTATAATGCCTACCTCATACCATTCTCAAAATTTAATTTGCAAAAATGATATAAGGAAACCATATAATAACAATATAAAACTATTTCCAAGACATGAAAGTATAAATCACAAACAAAAACATTGATAAAGCCTAAGCTAAATTGAGAGGTCACTTAATCAAAAGTCAGAGAAAAGGGACACTGAAAAGAAAAGCCACAAACTGTGATACTTTTGCAAGATATATACAAAAGACTATTATAAAGAATAAAGAACTCCTATAGTAGGATAAAGACAAATAATAGAAAAAAGGGCAAAAGTCTTGAAGTTCTTAGAGCAAACTAAATGTCCTTCAAGTGTTTGAAAAGATAATCACCTTCATTTGTGAACAGGAGGATACAAAGTAAAACCACAAGGAGATATAATTATGTTCCCAACATTGGCAAAAAAAAAAAAAAAAATGAAAAACAAATCACACCCAGCTTCAGTAAAAATGCAGAATACAGGAATTTTCATCTGGAATTTTTCACATTCTGCTGATAGTAGCATAAATGCATATTCTTTGGAAACAGTTCAATATTATAACAAATGCATTGAGACATCTGTATACCTGATGAATCAACAATTCTACTCACATGAGTGTACCAAGAAATAGATACATAAATATTTGTATTAATATTGCTTAAAATAGGAAAAAGAAAGAAGAAATATAGAAAATAGAATGACAGTAAGGAAGGGACAGAAGAAAATAAAAATAAAAGAAAAATAGAATAATCTAAAATTCCAATAACAATGAAATGGATAAGTAAAAATCATAGCAAGCTTCATGGCTTCAAGCTTCATAGCAAGCTTACACACATATTAGAATGACATGTATTAACATGTTTAAATTACACAAGCTAAAAATGGTTTGAAAAAGCAAGTTATATCTCAGCTTGATTTGCATTTGAGAAATAATAAAAACACTATTTATGCTGGAGAATGCCTCAGTGCAAGGGTGCAAGAAATACATTGAGAAGGAGAATACAGAGGCTTCACAGTTATCAGTAGTGTACATGTTATTCAATTTTTTATTATTCTTTAAGCTTGACAACTTTACATCAATCATTTTATTAAAAAATTATAATTAACTCAAGGCATCAATAATTTTATCAGTGTGATAGCTTACAAAAGGATGCAACAATTGCAAACCCACACACTTACACTATCAGTTTCTTGATGGGTTTTCAAATGGTATAGAGCTAATAGTGATTAAAATTAAAGAAATTAAAGCAACCATATGATTCTCTGTCTGTTTCCTGATAACGTTATATTCCTTTAAGCCAGTGGCCCCCAATCTTTTTGGCACCAGGAACCAGTTTGATGGAAGACAATTTTTCCATGGACCAGGAGTGGGGGATGGTTTCAGGATGATTCAAGAACATTGCATTTACTGTGCACTTTATTTCTAATCTAATGCTACTGCTGATCTAACAGAAGGTACCGGTTTGTGATCCAGAAGTTGGGGACCCTTGCTCTAAACTGAAAAATGTATACACAAATTATATTAAATATGCACATTACTATATACATACATACATGAGAACATTTAAAAATAACTAGGATAGACAATTTCACAATAAGATATATAATTATAAACTATTTTAAAGGGTATATAATTATTAAGTATCCACATTGTAGGCAGTCGCTTTACCATCTGAGCCACCAGGGAAGTCATAAAATATAAAAAATAAAGCAAATATATATTTTCAATCAAATTTTAGTCAACTAAATATGCATATAAAACCTATTCCATACTGGTTTGGCTAGGAAAATCTGTCTGGGAGATTGTTAAAATTCTTATATCCTGGCAATAAACAGTATACTACAGATAGAGGAGCCTCGCAGGCTACAACCTACGGGGTCGCAAAATATTGGACACAACTGAGTGACTAAGCACACACACACACACACACACACACACACACACACACACACAAGCACACACACCTTATTTATAGACTATAAATGTTCTTTTGTCTTCAATAAGCATGATTTTTATTTATGAAATAATGAGAAAAAATTGTATTTTCTTCATTTGTGTTAATGGAAAGTAGAGTTAGTATGAATAATAGAAATTATTGGAAGGATGAAAGTGAAGCTGATAATACAGTAGAACTAACTATTTTTGCATTTTAGCCATAGAGGAAGTGAAGATAGGTACCTTGTAGTAGTCTATCAGCTAAGCAAGTTGGAGCTGATGGGTGACTGATGGGGCTGACATAACCAGGTCAGAGTGCTCTGCTAGGCTCTTCCAAGCCATAACAAGAAATTAGCACAGACAGAGCCATATGTCTCTGTAGGGTGGTGGTAGGGGTTCAAGAAATAGCCCACAGCAATCAGGGTATGGAATCCTTTTATTCTACTGTGACTAGGTATTCTAAAAATGGTAACTCAAATCTTTTTCAGTTGAAAATATCCAGAATCAGAATTAAACTAGAAATTAAGTAATTGCTGTTCTCCATCAAAACTTCAAACAATTGAAGGCTTTGGAATACTGACAAAGATATCAATCTATTAATATGAATACTATAAACAGAGTTTAAGGCAACTAGCATATTTTAGGTATTAGCACTATGAAACAGCAGCCAAAACATAAAGATTTCAAGGATACATACATTGGTATACCCAATGCAATTTGTAAGACATCTTCTCATGTTAATTTGTGAATTTCTGTGGTAAATAGGCATACAGTTTTTAAAATGAGGGTTTGTTAAATTAACTTGGGACAGTTTTTTTTTCCTCTCTATAATACTAACACATTACAGAAACAGTGCTTTGCTTAATCTACTTAAGTAACAGTTGGCTTATAATCAGAGGCTTATAGAATAACTGAGGCATAGAGTAGTCTGTGCAAGTCTAAGTTTTGGAATTTGACTTCTAAATCCAAAACTTTAAGAAGGGAAAATGATGAAAGGGACTAAGTATCATTGAAAATTTCAAATTTAGTTTTCTGAAAAATTTAAAACATTTTGAATTCAAGTAGAAAAGTATGCACACACATATAAATGTTCTACATTAAATAGCTTTGAAGTGAAGTTGGATATTCTGTGGGAAAAAAAATATATGTATTTATTACTGGGTACAGAACACATTGGAGATGGAAATGGTAGCCCATTCCATCATTCTTACCTGTAAATAAGGAGACTGGTGGGCTAGATGGAGTTCATGGGGTTACAAAGAGTTTGACATGACTGAGCACATACAGCACAGAAATATTGAAAGAAAATTAAGTGGTCTTTGTCCTTCTTAACTCTGTTCCACTATAGTGGGGGAGACAAACAATTTAAGGAAGCACAAAATTAAGACTCTAAAATTCAGTACATATATTAAAAGCTTGCCATGATGTGATAAGTACAGTCAAAATGTAGATAAATAATCAGCCACTCCACCAGGAGGAAAGAATTTTGCAGCTCTCTCTCCATGCACATCTGTAAAGGAGCAAGAAAGGGGCAGGCCAAAGAACAGAAAAAATTATGGTTCATTATGTCTGTATTATGGTTGTATGGTCCTTTTTTTTTCTGTATCATGTAGGAAATAAACAAACATAAGGCTTATACAGGGAACTGAAGAATCAAGGACTACGTAGGTACAGTGGTTAAGGAGATCCTGGCTGAAAAGGAGACATTTTCTGAGATGTAAAGGAAGAGGAAAATCTAGTCATGTGTTGATAGTCGGCAAGAAGCATCTTAGGCAGAGAAAAACACCCCTCAAGGCTAGACAAAACTTGGCATGTTCAAAAAAGTGAATACAGCACCAGAGTATCCACAGAGCCATGAGTCTGAAGAAGGGAGGTCCAGATATTCATCTCCTGGGAGAGTACAGAAAGAAGTTCAGATTGTATTCTAACTACAGTGAGAAGCCCTTGAAGGATTTTAAGCAGTTGAGTAACATAAGCCAAAGGACATTTTTACAACAAACAGAAACTTGGGTTGAGGGCAGTGAGTATGGAATCAAAGATACTACTCCACAGGCTGCTGCAGAAATCCAGGTAAAAACATATTGGCCTTGACTGGCATGAGATCCTCTGCTGCCAGGTAAAGAAGAGGTGCATAAGGGAGACTAGAGTTGTAGGAATGGGAAAAATGAAACCATCTGTAACAGTTGAAAAGCAAGCTCGCTAGAAAATTGAAGTAAAGAAATACCAAGAACAGTAATTTAATTGAAACAAGCCAGTTGATTGTTGCCCTGTTCTCCATCCATCTTTAGCTATTGAGGTGAAGTTACTGAGGTTGAAATATCAGAGCTCATCCGTGTTTGGAGTTTGCTAGTACTATAAGAAGAAAAAAAAATGAGAGGATATAGATTTGAGAGCATTTCTAAGAGGATAATTGAAATAACATATCAGATATTGTAGGTGGGCAAGAAAGGAAGAGAAACCAGAGGGAACAATAGACAAAAACAGTGATAATGAAAAAGGAAACAATATTCTACACCCTCACACCCGAGATTCATGACATTATAAAAGAAGAAAAGATCCTCTCCTTGAGAGAACTGTAAGGAAACAATATCTTCAAGTTTTAATTAAGGCAAAAAAAATGTAGAGGCAATTCAACTAGTATATATCAAAGGGTGTATAGTTACAGAGCTAATGTTCCAGAGGTGGGAAATGAATAGGGATTGGGTCTAGTTCAGAGATGTACAGGGCAATGTGGGAGTGATTATCACTGCAAAAAGGGATAGCCAAGAAGGGAAGATGAGAATAATTATTGTAATCACCAAGATAAGTGTGGACATGCAGACCCACCGCTGTGCTCACAAGTGCTTATGCCTGTTTATGTGATGGCATCTCTGTGATGTTATTCATGCTCATGGGATGCTGCCAGCTTTCTCAGGGGCCTCCATGTGTGATAATAGCTGTTCTAAGCTGCAGTTCCCTGTGGCTAGACATAAGGTACTAGCGAGCTGACTAGAGACTCCCTGGCAGCTGTTCAGGGAGGCTTGGAACATCATGTTTTTGAAGCTTCTCAAAGTTTCAACTCTCAAAACTTTCTGTATTCTTACAGCTTCCCCTAGTAGAAGGCTATCACTACAATCTAATTGGAACTATGATTTATCTACTGAAAGTAATTTGCAGATTACTCATGCATTGGTTCTTAAACTTGGCTTATATCAGAATCGCATTTTGCAAATTATTTTGGAAAATATGAATCTTGCATTCCATTTAGCAATTCTTCATCATTTGTGGAGATTAATATATTTATATGTTACTTGATATTTTATAAAAAAAATTTCTCTGCAAGGAATCAATACACCTAATAATATTTCCCTATAATTGCTGTACAGCTAGGTCTACACTGGCCAACAATGGTAAAGGCCAACTAGATGGAATTTTGTTTTGATTTTTATTTTATATTGGAGTATATTTGATTTACAATATTTTGCTAGTTTCCAATATACAGCAAGATGATTTAGTTATACATATACATATATCTTTTTTTTTCAGAGTCTTTTCTCACATAGGTTATTACAGAGCATTTATTGAGTTCCCTGTGCTATACAGTAAATCCTTGTTGATTATCTATTTTATATATTGTAGTGAGTATATGAAATGGCGACCCACTCCAGTATTCTTGCCCAGAGAATCCCATGGATAGAGGAGCCTGGTGGGCTGCTGTCCATGGGGTCGCACAGAGTCGGACATGACTGAAGCGGCTTCACATGCATGCATGCAGTGGAGAAGGAAATGGCAACCCACTCCAGTATTCTTGCCTGGAGAATCCCAGGGACTGAGGAGCCTTGTGGGCTGCCATCTATGGGGTCACACAGAGTCGAACACGACTGAAGCAATTTAGCAGCAGCAGCAGTGTGTATATGTTAATCCCAGCTAGGTGGAATTTAAAATAATTTTCCATGATTTGGCTACTTCTACAGCCAGTCAATGCATCTACCTTGACTTTCATGGGAAAAAAAAAAGTCTATTTTGATTTCACTAAACAGGGATTTAGAATTCTTAGTATAGGAAGTAATTGACAGTTCAGCATTCATATTGAGAAACCAAGTATTCCTAGACCCTGCTCACAGAGTACATTGATGATCTAGTGCACATCCTCACCCTCCACATTGTATTGGATGACCAATTTGTATGCATGCTTTCTCCTACTAAGTTCAATTTCATCAAAGATAAGAAAGCTGCTGTTCTCAACTTTGTATTTTCAATATTTAGCACAGTCCCTACTATGCACATTATTTTTTTAATGCTTCAATAATTTCAATTGTAAGACCTCAGAGTTAAGTGGAAATAAATGCATACAATTAAAGTGTAATTGGTAAGCACACTCTGGAAATCCACATGAGACAGTCTGCCAACATGAGAAGGAATCCCCAACTTAGGTTTGAATGTGGGGTTCAAGAAAAGAGAAGACTTCACAAAAGGTGTGAAGGAATGAAATCAGTGTTTGAAAATTCTTAAAGTCAATTTTTAAAACATTCAAGTGAAAGTGAGGAATGTGTCAAAGATAGGCATCTGTTTAAGGCAGGGAAATGGTCAAAGTGAAATATTAAAGGAGTATAAACTGCTGCTAGTGATAGCTTAGAGAGAGCCAGATTAAACAATGTGGTACTATGTTTAGGGTAGATTCTAAATTTTTTAATTTTTTTTTCTAGTTTTCTGAAAATGAGCAATTGACTCTATCTACTAGATCCTCTGAAGAATATTTACCCTGAAACATAAGACTTCTTGATAGAAAAACAGTAGAATTTGAAAATAGTAGAAATGAGCTTCAGCCTTTATTCCTACACTCATTAGCTTTTGTTGCTACAAATTGAGTCCTTAAGTATTTTGAGACCCAGTTTCTGTAAAATGAGGATAATGAGTCCCGCTTCACCACAGAGTTTTTGTGAAGATAAGATGAGAAATTGTTTGGGAATATGATTAATAAACTGAAAAATGCTTCATAAAAACAAAATTCTCTTATTTTTATTCTATCTTCACTCTGTGTCTGTTTCTTAATATATCTTGTCATTTTTCCCAGGAAAATTCTCTAGAACACATGCAATCATAATTTGTTGATAATTATCTAAATTAATATCTAATTATTTTATTCAAGTGTTTAATTCCAATAATTTTACATTAAACATGCATGATCTCAAGAACAACTAGTATGGGTTACATTTTATTTGGTCACTGAATTCATAACCAAATGAATTATATTTGTAAAGTACATTTAATAATACTTCATATATTCACTTTTTTTTTTTTAAATTTTCCACTTTCTGCCCCAAGGGGGGAAAAAGGCTTTTAATCTCTTCTCCCAGGGACTTAAAACTTAAGGGAGAAATATGTATCTCTAAGTTGGTGAGAGAGTAATAATAATCCTTGCCATAATAATCCTCATTATCCAAAGAAAATAGTCATCATTTTTAAGTATTAATTTGTTCTTTCCACACATTATTTTTAAGGCTCCCTGTCTGCCAGGCACTATGCTAAATACAAAGGACACAGCAGTAGCATAATAGACACACTCATGCCTTCTGGAAGCCCATGACATATTGAAAAATGCATATAACTAAAAAACTGCAATAAAGTAAGATAAATGTGCATTGTGATACAAAAAAAGAAAACTACATACATGTAGATCCTGATATTTAAAACTTAGAATCAAGGAGATCCATAGTGAAAAAGGCAAGAAGTCAAGGAGTCAAGGATTAAGAACATAACTGAGTATCAAAGTCAACCACTTAGGAGTTCAAGGCATATTACTTGTGATTTAAATGCTAGTTCTTACTGTATTTATATTTAGACTATTTACTCTTGCTTTATTTTTTCTAATCGGGCTGTCCTTATGTTTGTATACAGGACTTAATTAGAGTGATGGTAACAGACAAGCAGATGATTTTGTTGGCATAAACAAAGCAAAAATAGATAAAATGGAAACTCCTACCTTGAAAGGAACTCAAGACTGTTACTCCAATATAATAAATTAATAATTTACATTTTGAGAGATAAAGGGTAAAATTGTCTTTTGTTTTCTTTGTTATGACCTTCAAATAATGAATGAGGAATTTATAGTACTAAGCTTCAGCAATGAAATGTTTATGTGATATAGAATCTCACATGCCCTTCCAATAATAATGGATCATCATAGCATGGTCTGCTTCAGATCTGTGTGGCTGTGAGATTGACAGTCATGCCTTGCCAAGCAGGTTAAATCTTAGAGCACAGGTGTCCACAAGTGAGCCAAAGTCAAACTCAGAAATCTAATTTTGACAACTCTGTAAAACTCTTGGAAAATTGTTTTCTAGAGGTTGTTAGGATGATTAGTCCTTATAATGCCACATGTTACAAGAACCATAGTGAAATTTTGTTGGTTTTGCTTCCTATAATTTGAAGTATTATTTGTCAGAAACAAAGTAAATTTCCCAGTGGTTCTCCAAAAAACCAAATTGTTTCTCAAGAAGTGCCTTTCCTTTGTTTTACTCTTGCCCACAGCATCAAGGGACTTTTCTAACCAATACTAATGGAGCCACGTAACAGATTTCTTTTCCAATATTTATATTTAATTAGATACAAAGCCCAGTGCCTGGCACATAGTAGATCACTAGTGAATACATATTTAACAAATACATAAATATTCACAGAGCTACCTTTAAAAAAATTAATCTAGAAAAACAATGGCAAAAGCATATACTGAGTGTGAAAAAAATGATGTTATAGGAGCAGTTAAGGCAGAAAAATTAAAAAGTTTAGATCTAGTCTCACAAATAAGATTTTTTAAACCAGCGTCATACTACTGTACTTCCTTTAGTAAGGAAAACTGGTGAGGCTTTGCCTTGTCTCAGTATGCTACAGAAATGACAACGAGCTCTTGCTCCAAACCACAAACAAAAGGATCCAAGATATATTACCGAGACAGGGCCAAGCCAACCACTGTCTCTATCCACGAAAGGTATATGACTAAATATGAAACGGATTTTTGAAATAAGGGCCATATCTTGTCCCAACAATCACTGTATTAAAACCTCTGTCATTTTGGTGGAGAGTTGACAGGTGAAATACCTCGCTGACGACGGTCTTATCATTTTACAGTTCTTCTACTGATGCACATTTCTCCCTTTGTTCCCTGCCTTGATAAAGCTGAACAGCAGAATGTTAACACAAGCCTCACAAGTTCAATTTCTACCCTATATAATGTGTTTGATGTATTGGCAGTGCCCTGCTTCATTAGAACTGGTCATAATTTCTTTTAGTTCATTCTAAAAAAAAAAAAAATCCCATTTACAATCTCTAGCCCATTTCAAGCACTTTATATACTTTTCACTTTCTCATTTTTACTTCTATAATTTCTTACTGTGAATTTATTTCTTAATTAGAATCTTTAAAAAATCTACCTAAGAGAAGAGATTTCCATACAATATGAGTACATTGTATGGCAATTTACATCACCTCTATTTCTGTTACAAAATATCAGAATATAAGGGCAAATGGCTGAATTGGATCACACTCAAAGTTGTGGTAGAAAATCACTAAGTCCATCACCATTACTAGCGGTAGAGTTAGAAAGACAATTGGAATTTAGAAATGTATTTTTTAAATGGTGCATAGGAAAAATGCACGATGTGCTATATATTGCATTTTCCCTGACTTGGGGAAGTTGTAATCGTTTCTAATTTTCTTTTACATGATATATGACCATCTGAGCTCAAGTAAATAGAAATTTCAAAATGTCAATGTATAAAATATTTCATAAACAAGAGATACAGCCAGGAAGTCTACTGTATTTCTGGAAATGTTCCCTACACTCTACAGTTGACAAAGCAGAATCCCATCACAAGACTAATTGCAGCCTTCAGAATGGAAGAATATTTCATAAAAATTAAGACTTCCTGAATTTAAAGAAATAGGATCTACACAAGCTTCTCTGCTTTTATGGTAAATTGTTAAATAACAAATGAAATCAAGTGATTTAGATAGTGGCTACTGGACACACACAGGTTTTCACAGACAACTTCCAACACTTCTGCCTTGTTTGTCCCCAAATACTTAGACCTTCGTAACCCTACTTTGCCCTGTGGCAAAGGGAAAGCTGGAGGTTCTGCCAGAGCAGAGGTGCAAGTCAGAGGCAGGGCTCCCTAACAAACACGAAGCAAAGGAAAATCGAAGTTCAGTCCCGAGCGCAGGTGTTGGGACGCTTTCAGAGGGCGACAAGCAGACCTGAAGCAAAAGGTTTCCAGCGGAGAATGGACTTAACGCACGAGCAACTTCTCCAGCTAAAGAGTAAGAAAGACTCCCTGCAACAGCAATGGACAGAGCAGAGAAGGTCTTTTGATGGTCACTGCAGCAGCAGTGTTGAGAAACTACACAGGAGCCAGGATGGTCACGGACTGAAAATAAAAAATTGTTTTCCCACTAATACGCATATGAGGAAGAAAGGAGTTTTCAGATAACTATGATTTGTGATGGCACGGGTGCTGGAAGTGTGGAGAAGTTGGAGGAAGGTGAACAGGGCTGCAGTAGACATTCATCCTCTGCTTTCTTGCAAAGTAGAGTTGAGAAGGTCTCAGTATCGATTTAGTCTTAGACTCTAGCTAGGGCAGGACTTCTCACAGGTGAGAAGAGCTTTCTGCAGTCCTAGCTAGAATCCAATAATAAATCGATGATTTCCTGGTCTCCCTCATATAGACTAGCCAACAGTATTCCGTCTCTCACTTTTCTTATCAGTCTTAGTAATTATGAAGTGATTAGAATGCTCAGTCAAATATGACTTGTAGCAACCTACCACACCTTTCAGTTCAGTGGCTCAGTCATGTCTGCCACCATGGGACCCCAAAGACTGCAGCATGCCAGGCCTCCCTGTCCATCACCAACTCATGGTGTCCACCCAAACCCATGTGAATTGAGTCGGTGATGCCATCCAAGCATCTCATCCTCTGTCATCCCCTTCTCCTCCTGCCTTCAATCTTTCCCAGCATCAGGGTCTTTTCAGATGATTCAGTTCTTTGCATCAGGTGGCCAAAGTATGGGAGTTTCAGCTTCAGCATCCGTTCTTCTAATTAATATTCAGGACTGATTTCCCTTAGGATGGACTGGTTAGATCTCCTTGCAGTCCAAGGGACTCTCAAGAGTCTTCTCCAACACTACAGTTCAAAATTACCAATTCTTTGGTTTTCAGATTTCTTTACAGTTCAACTCTCACATCCATACATGACGAGTGGAAAAACCATAGCCTTGGCTAGATGGACCTTTGTTGGCAAAGTAATGTCTCTGCTTTTTAATAGACTATCTAGGTTGGTCATAACTTTTCTTCCAAGGAGTTGTCAGGGAACGTTTAATTTTAAGGAATCCTATATGCTGTTTTCTGTTTCTCAAGGGTCTTCTGTTCCTTATCAATTCCAGGAAACAGGAAGGAGTAGAGCTGCATGCAATTGTCAGGACTGAAGTCATGAGACAGAACGCATACGTGGATTCCTTTCAGTAACATTTTACTTTTCTATAAAAACACTTAGTCATGTTCCTATTTCCAATACATGTTCCTATTTCCAATACATGGCCCTGTGTCGATTGTTATTCCCCTAGTTACTGTTGTCATGGCCCCATGACAATTGTTAGTCCTTAGTTACTGTCGTTATGCATTTGGTTTCAGTATTTTTGCTCAACTTTATTTTTCTGCCTAAAGCTTCCTTGTATAACAATATATAAACAAGCCGCCATGACTGAAGCACCCTTGTTCAACTAGAGACTTGGGTCCCCCGCATCCTTCTTTTCTTTGCCTTCTTTTCGTTGACTCCTGTCCCCAAGTTCTGATCTGTCGAGAAGACCATAACAGAGTAAATGCCTTTTTATTTCATGGCCGCAGTCACCATGTGCAGTGATTTTGGAGACTAAAAAAATAAAGTCTGACACTGTTTCCATAGTTTCCAGATATATTAGCCACTAAGTGATGGGAACAGATGCCATGATCTTAGTTTACTGAATGTTGAGCTTTAAGCCAATTTTTTCACTCTCCTCTTTCACTTTCATCGAGGCCCTTTAGTTCTTTTTCCTTTTTTGCCATAAGGGTGGTGTCATCTGTACATAAGAGGTTATTGATAGTTCTCCCAGAAATCTTGATTCCAGTTTGTGCTTCCTCCAGCCCAGTATTTCTCATGAAGTACTCTGCATAGAAGTTAAAAATGCAGGGTGACAGTATGCAGTCTTGATGTACTCCTCTTCCTATTTGGAATCATTCTGTTGCTCCATATCCAGGTTTAACTGTTGCTTCCTGACCTGCATACAGATTTCTCAAGAGGCAGGTCAAGTGATCTGGTATTTCCATCTCTTTCAGAATTTTCCAGTTTATTGTGATCCACACAGTCAAAGGCTTTGGCATAGTCAAGAAAGCAGAAATGGATGTTTTTATTCTGGAATTCTCTTGCTTTTTCAATGATCCAACGGATGTTGGCAATTTCATCTCTGATTCCTCTGCCTTTTCTAAAACTAGCTTGACCATCTGGAAGTATATGGTTTACATATTGCTGATGTCTGGCTTGGAGAATTTTGATAATTATTTTGCTAGCATGTGAGATGAGTGCAAGTGTGCAGTAGTCTGAGCTTTCTTTAGCATTGCCTTTTTTGGGATTGGAATGAAAACTGACCTTTTCCAGTCCTCTGGCCACTGTGGCATTTTCCAAATTGCTGGCATATTGAGTGCAGCACTTTCACAGCATCATCCTTTAGGATTTGAAATACCTCAACTGTAATCCCATCACTTCCACTAGCTTTGTTCATAGTGATGCTTCCTAAGGCCCACTTGACTTCACATTCCAGGATATCTGGCTCTAGGTGAGTGTGAGTGATCACATCATCATGGTTATCTGGGTCATGAAGATCTTTTTTGTATAGTTTTCTGTGTATTCTTGCCACCTCTTTTTAATATCTTTTGCTTCCATTAGGTCCATACCATTTCCATACCATACCATTATTGAGCCCATCTTTGCATGAAATGTTCCCTTGATATCTCTAGTTTTCTTGAAGCTATCTCTAGTCTTTCTCATTCTATTTTTTCCCTCTATTTCTTTGCACTGATCACTGAAGAAGGTTTTTTTTTTTAAATTTTCTTTACTTTATTGTGTTGGTTTTGCTATACATTGACATGAATCTGCCATGGGTATACATATGCTCCCCCTTCAGAACCTCCCTCCCTCCTCCCTCCTGATTCCCTCCCCCTGGGTCATCCCAGTGCACCAGCCCCAAGCATCAAACCTGGGCTGGTGATTGATTTCACATATGATAATTAACATGTTTCAATGCCATTCTCCCATATCATCCCACCCTTGCTCTCTTCCACAGAGTCCATGAGACTGTTCTTTACATCTGTGTTTCTTTTGCTGTCTCGCATGCAGGGTTCTTGTTACCATCTTTCTAAATTCCATATATATGCATTAGTATATTGTATTTTTTTTTCCTTCTGGCTTACTTCACTCTGGAGAATAGGCTCCAGTTCCATCCACCTGAGTAGAACTGATTCAAATGAATTTTTTTTAATGCTGAGTAATATTCCATTGTGTATATGTACCACAGCTTTCTTATCTATTCTTCAGTTGATGGGCATCTAGGTTGCTTTTTTTTTATCTCTTTTTGCTATTCTTTGGAACTCTGCATTCAAATGGGAGTTATATCTTTCTGTTTTTCCTTTACTTTTCACTTCTTTTGTTTTCTCAGCTATTTGTAAGGCCTCCTCAGACACCCATTTTGCCTTTTTGCATTTCTTTTTCTTGGGGATGGTATTGATCCCTGTCTGCTATATAATGTCACAAATCTCTGTCCATAGTTTTTCAGGCAGCCCTTCTATCTTGTCTAGTCCCTTAAATCCATTTCTCACTTCCACTGTATAATCATAATGAATTTGATTTAGGTCATACCTGAATGGTCTAGTGGTTTTCCCTGCTTTCTTCAGTTTAAGTCTGAATTTGGCAATAAAGAGTTTATGATCTGAGCCACAGTCAAATCCCAGTCTTGTTTTTCCTGACTGTATAGAGCTTTTCCATCTTTGGCTGCAAAGAATATAATCAATCTGATTTCAGTGTTGACCATCTGATGATGTCCATGTGTAGAGTATTCTCTTGTATTGTTGGAAAAGGGTGTTTGCTATGACCAGTGTGTTCCTTGGCAAAACTTTATTAGCCTTCGCTCTGCTTCATTCTGTACTCCAAGGCCAAATCTGCCTGTTACTCCAAGTGTTTCTAGACTTCCTACCTTTGCATTCCAGTCCCCTATAATGAAAAGGACATCTCTTTTAGGTGTTAATTCTAGAAGGTCTTGTAGGTCTTCATAGAACCATTCAACTTCAGCTTCTTCAGCATTACCAGTCAGGGCATAGACTTGGATTACCGTGATATTGAATTTGCTTTGGGAACAAACAGAAATCATTCTGTCGTTTTTGAAATTGCATCCAAGTACTGCATTTTGGACTCTTTTGTTGCCTATGATGTCTACTCCATTTCTTCTAAGGATTCCTGCCCACAGTAGGAGATATAATGGCCACCTGAGTTAAATTCACCCATTCCAGTCCATGTTAGTTTCCTGATTCCTAAAATGTCAATGTTCACTCTTGCCCTCTCCTATTTGACCACTTCCGATTTGCCTTGATTCATGGACATAACATTTCAGATTCCTATGCAATATTGCTCTTTACAGCATCGGACCTTGGTTCCATCACCATTCACATCCGTAACTGTTTTTTTTTTTTTTTTTTGCTTTGGCTTTGTCTCTTTATTCTTTCTGGAGTTATTTCTACACTAATCTCCAGTAAGATATTGCACACCTACCAACCTGGGGAGTTCATCTTTCAGTATCCTATCTTTTTGCCTTTCCATAGCATTCATGGGGTTCTCAAGGCAAGAATACTGAAGTGTTTTGCCATTCCCTTCTCTGGTGGATCACATTCTGTCAGACCTCTCCACCATGACCCATTCAACTTGGGTGGCCCTACATGGCATGACTCATAGCTTCACTGAGTTAGACAAGGCTGTGACCCATGTGATCAGATTGGTTAGTTTTCTGTGGTTTTCAGTCTGTCTGCCCTCTGATGGAGAAGGATAAGAGGCTTAAGGAAGCTTCCTGATGAGAGAGACTGGGGGGGATGAGGGGGATGAGGGGAATACTGGGTCTTGTCCTGATGAGTGGGGCCATATACAGTAAATCTTTAATCCAATATTCTGTTGATGGGTGGGACTGTGTTCCCTTCCTGCTATTTACCTGGGGCCAAACTATGGTGGAGGTAATGAAGATAATGGCTACCTCCTTCCAAAGAGAAACCTCAGCAAGATGGTAGGTGCTGGAGCAGCTGTGAGGAGATACCCTACCCCCAAGGGCAAAGGAGAAGCCCCAGCAAGATGATAAGAGGGGTGAATTCACATTTAGAATCAAACCCATTCCCATCAGAGACACTCAGAAGGCTCAAACAAACCTTGTGTTCACCAGGACCCTGGGACTCCACAGAGACCGAGACAGAACTGTGTTTGAGCATCTCCTGTGGAGGTACAGCTCAGCAGTGGACTGCCACAGAGACAGGGGCTCAGGGTGCAGCAGACTTGGACATAGCATAAGCCCTCTTGGAGGAAGTCACCATTAACCCCACCATAGAGCTACCAGAACTTACACAGGACTGGAAAGTAGACTCTTGGAGCTCACAGACAGAGCCTTGTGTGCACTAGGACTCAGGAGAAAGGAGCAGTGACCCCACAAGAGACTGCCCCAGACTTGCCTATGAGTGTCCAGCCATCTCCAGCAGAGGTGTGAGTTGGTGGTGGCCTGCTGCAGGGTTTGGGGCACTGAGTGTAACAGTACCACACCTATATGCCTGCTGAAATCCATTCTAAATGGGACTCCCACTTTCAAAAGCTACCTGGTTCAAAACTGATGTTCCTAAAGTCATCAGTCTCAAAATTAACACACACTTCCTTCCACTGTGTGTCTGAAAATTGTTTTTCAGGTGATAGTATGGCCTTGAATTTGTTTTAAGGCATTCTAATATATAGAGCTACTTAAATATGACTCCTGGCCCCAGGAAGTAGTCCCAGGTGCTACACAGGACTCACTATAATGCTTTTATTCATTCTGTACAATCTTTCAAACTCAGAGTCCCCACTCCACTAGAAAATCTCCAATCAGCGATGACTTCCATATCTACATTTTCTTCCTCACAATAGTTTGCAAAACAATTGTCTCCAGCTTCAGTGGCTAAAATAAATCTGTGTTGAGGATTCTACTTATCCAAGGACTTTAGCTGTTTGAGTTGCATTGTCTTAAATAGCAAATGAAAATCTCTGTTCAAAAACTCTGATGTGGATGGAATACCATTGTTTGTAAAAAACAAAAGCTTTTTCTTTTTGGTTTTTTAATCAATTTAAATCTGACTCCAGAGTATTACTCCAGTTCCTGACTCCCTTTCCCTAAGGTTGCAGGAGAAACCAGAAGGCCTGAAACTCAGGAAAGGAAGAGAATATCTTGAACCTTCACTCTCTTGTGGATGCTGGGTCTACCAGTTGTTGAAAGCTCAGTGGTACTGTTGAGTCTACATGTGGTACTTAATATTTCCTTCCATAACTCATTACATTTATAGAATAAAATTTACACAAAATGAAAACCATATTATTGATACCTTCAAGCACATTTTTCTAGTTACCTTCCTTCACACTTCTTTGAAATTAGAAATTGTACTGATACAAGAAAAGAAATATTTTTTATTTATGTTTTCCACTGTCCCAAAGTTTCTGGTAAATTATTGTATACATATTAGGTGCTGGATATTATTTTTATCAATAAAAATAATATTGAATTAAACACTACTAAATTTCAACTCTAGACACTTTCCATTGGTTGACACTGACTGAATCCATATCATGACATGCTGCAATCCAGTGAAGCCTCATTGTTTCCCCCAGGAGTGAAAGTCTTATATCCCAGACTATTTTTATTCATTCACAAAATGATTTATGCCATAGGGTAAATGTATCTGCATGAGTGTGTACATTCACCTATTTACGAATCGCTGTGCTACACAGAGGGCAAAGTAACATGGAAAATGGAACTAACAGTCTTACTGTGGGTTTAAAACCTGTCTCTACCATCTATTAGCATTGTAAACTATCTAACACATTTTATAGGAAAATGGCTTTCAATTGTTTGACAGCATGTACATAATATAATTAAATAATAAGCAAATACATTGATAAGCTAAATATATTCTTGTCTAATTATATTTCTCTTACCATGTGCAATGAATGCTTGTATATATGTATATATATTTTTTCCACATTATTCTATACTTGCTTCTATTTTTTTTAAAATGCTGAGCCTTGCCCACTAAATGATTTCATAATCCTCTAAGATAATCCTGTATGAAATGGAGAGAAAGAAATAGCATTCTAAAATGAACAATCATACTCATAGAAAAGATATTTGTTTTAAAATACATACTATAATCTAGATTGTGATAGTGGGTTTTGATGAATTTCAGGTTTTGTTTGTACTAGTGGGGTTAAAATGCAGGGTTTGGGAAGGGAATTTCAATGTCTGGCAGCAGATATTGCAAAAATGCACCTCTTTTTGTGAATTACATCCAAAGATTTTGTAGAGACAAGAATATTATAAAAACTGAAGAAAATAAAAATGTAGAGAGAACATTTTTCTGTACCAAAATACATAACGCTTGGGTGGAACAACATTGAACAGAGTATTTGAAATAAAAATTGCCTTAGAAAATCCAAAATGTTTACCAGAATGATATAAGCTATTTACCAAAATGTTATAAAAGCAGTTAGTACTTAAAATAAATTATATATTCATGCTTTAAGACACCACACTGATCTGTAGTACATTAATATTCTGGACACTGCAAATGTGCTAATACAAAGTCATGTAAATGTGCAGGTCAAGAAGTTCATTTGGTATTTCTCTGGGCATTAGCACAAAGATACTTGCTCTTTTCAATATAGTCTGTAATTCATATAAGTATTACATTTTCAGCTTTCAGTTAGGCTTTCAAATCTTAGTAATTTGATGAATTTTCTTACCATCATGTCCTGTATTTAATAATTTAGTCCCTGACTCCACTCTTTGATTTTATGGGATGTTATCATGACTTACTTACTGAATTTTAATTTGCTTTTTTTCATATTTATGTATATATGGATCTTTCAAACATTTAGCATTTAACTATAGATATTACATGAGTTAGAAATGTTTCTAACCCTTTACTGTAAAATCTAAGTATTCATGTGGTTAGATGAAAAGTATGAATTGTAATTCTAATTTATTTATGAATAAAATAGCCTCAAAGTTTCTTCTCATTTTTATCCTGAAAAAAAAGCATGTTCAAAAGCTTCATATCCTTGGTGAGCATTTATTTTTATTTCAAAATAAAATGCAAATGTAAAATATATCATTAAATTTCAATTTCCCCAATGGAAAGAACTTTGGAGGAGAAAAAAAATCCCAGTTTAAAAATTCTTACCACCCTTTACTTTCCACATATCTCTTTTCCTAAGAAGCAACTCAGTTTAAAAGGACTAGTGATAGAAGTTTGCTTTTGTAAAAATGGACAGAAGATATAATACAAATAAAATGAACGCTGAACATTTAAATATATTTCATAAAACTTTTAAATAAAACCTTTGCAAAGGTTTATAATGGATATAAATAAGAATTATTTCATTCGCTTAGAGTTCTAAGAAAGAAAACTGGGGTTGAGATCTGGTTACCAGGAGAAAAGCAGATTTCTTTGGAGTATCAAAAAACCTATGACTTTTTTTTGTTTTTTATAAAATTATATCAATTAGCATATAAACAACTTCTGATTCACTTGATTGCTAAAGACATTTCATAGTAAGACTGTATGATAAAAATAAATGTTTCATATTTAATTGAAATTCTACTCTTTAGCAAATTGATTTCTCTTAGACTAAGATACTAAATAAACAACAGTAAAATAAGGCTCTAGATTTCAGCCAAGATGAAGTGACCCCATTCCTCTCTTTTACTAAAACCCAAATCCCCTGTACATAGCACAGTAAATAAGCATAGAAAAACTCTGTAAAGTAGAAAGAAGAAGGCAAACTTCCTAGGAACATCAGAGCTGGAGGAATGACATGGTGTTGAATTCCTGGGGGACTTTATTGCCTTGTGTATATCCCTGACAGAGAGCTACAGAAACTGGCATCCCAGGTCTGCCAGAAGGTCTCGATAAAAATAAGTACCATGAAGAGCCTTCTACCTCCAGACAGAGGGTAACCCAATACACCTAATACTCCCACTCCACAACCCCAGTTTCAGCAGGGCCAAATGGGACCCAATTTTCCACTCACTCTTCACTCTTTGCAAATCTGTAGGCTGTGGCCCAGCAGGCTCCTCTGTCCATGGGACTTTTTCTGGTAAGAATACTGGTATGTGCTGCCATTCCTTTCTTCAGGGTATCTTCCCCACCCAGGGGTCAAACGCAGACCTTCATTGCAGCCAGATATTTTTAACATGTGAGCCACCAGGGAAGCCCATAAGTCAGGCAGTGTTCTTCAGCTAGGTAGGGTTAGCCAAACAGAGAGCTAAGTGTTTCTCCACATTGTTTAGGTATACATATTTTTTAGAAACTTCATAGTTTCTACTAACTGAATTAATCAAGGGAAGCTATATTTCTGAATAGAAAACTAGCATACACAATCTGTTTAATTTAAACCCAAGTTTTTATTCTGAAAAATTCTGAGTAATAAAGTTTCTAATTTTTATTGTATTGAAATTAAAATCGCATGACGTTGAGCATGAAATAAATCAATAGTAATCTCTCTGAATTTCTGCATCCATAAGAATATTTAATGGTTTGAAAATGTCGTAGCTATGTGAAATAGGGGATTGGATTTCATTTACATTGCAAGTAACAGATTAAAATACCCCTCTCCTTGCCACGATACATTCACCAAACAAATATTTTTATTTTGAGTATGTGCTATATAGGGCTTCCCAGGTGGCACTAGTAATAAAAAAAACAAAAACAAACAAACAAAAAAAAACAAAAACACCTGCCAGTGCAGGAGACATAAGAGATGTGGGTTTGATCCTTAAGTCAGAAAGATCCCCTGGAGGAGGGCATGCAACCAACTCCAGTATTCTTGCCTGAAGAATCCCATGAACAGAGGAGCCTGGTGGGCCACAATCCATAGGACTGCCCAGAGTTGGGCACGAATGAAGTGACTAAGCGTGCATGCACATACTATGTAAAATCGGTGTTTCATTTGCTAAGGATAGAACAGTGAACTCAATAAAATGAACTTTCTGTTTTATAGAACTTATTTTTTTTTTAATTTATTTATTTTTTTTAATTATTGTTTTAGCCATACATTGTTATGATATCACCATGGGTTTACATATGCTTCCCCTCCGGGTCCCCCCTCCCTCCTCCCTCCCCCCCGGGAAATCTCGCTGCACCAGTCCCGAGCATCAATCCTGGGCTGGCGATTGATTAGACACATGACAATTAACATGCTTCAATGCCCTTCTCCCATCTCATCCCACCCTTACCCTCATCCACAAAGTCCACAAGTCTATTCTATACATCTGCGTTCCTTTTGTTGTCTCCCATGTTGGGTTCTCATTACTGTCTTTCTAAATTCCATATATATGTGTTAATATACTGTATTGTTGTTTTTGCTTCTGGCTTACTTCACTCTGGATAATGGGCTCCAGTTTCGTCCATCTGAGTAGAATTGCTTCAAATGAATTTTTTTTTAATGCTGAGTAATATTCCATTGTGTATATATACCACAGCTTTCTTATCCATTCATCAGTTGATGGGCATCTAGGTTGCTTCCATGTCCTGGCTATTGTAAACAATGCAGCGATGAACATTGGGGTGCACGTGGCTCTTTCAATTCTGGTTTCCTCGGTGTATATGCCCAGCAGTGGGATTGCCGGGTCATATGGCAGGTCTATTTGCAGCTTTTTAAGGAACCTCCACACTGTTTTCCATAGTGGCTGTACTAGTTTGCATTCCCACCAACAGTGTAAGAGGGTTCCCTTTTCTCCACATCCTCTCCAGCATTTATTGCTTGTAGACTTTTGGATGGCAGCCATTCTGACTGGTGTAAAGTGGTACCTCATTGTAGTTTTGATTTGCATTTCTCTGATAATGAGTGATGTTGAGCATCTTTTCATGTGTTTGTTAGCCATTTTTATATCTTCCTTGGAGAAATGTCTGTTAAGTTCTTTGGCCCACTTTTTAATTGGGTTGTTTATTTTTCTAGAATGGAGCTGCAGGAGTTGTTTGTAAATTTTTGAGATTAATTGTTTGTCTGTTGCTTCATTGGCTATTATTTTCTCCCATTCTGAAGGCTGTCTTTTCACCTTGCTTATAGTTTCCTTTGTTGTGCAAAAGCTTTTAATTTTAATTAGGTCCCATTTGTTTATTCGTGTTTTTATTTCCAATATTCTGGGAGGTGGGTCATGGAGTATCCCGCTTTGGATTATAGCAGAGAGTGTTTTGCCTATGTTATCCTCTAGGAGTTTTATAGTTTCTGGTCTTATGCTTAGATCTTTGATCCATTTTGAGTTTATCTTTGTGTATGGTGTTAGAAAGTGATCTAGTTTCATTCTTTTACAAGTGGCTGTCCAGTTTTCCCAGCACCACTTGTTAAAGAGGTTGTCTTTTCTCCGTTGTATATTCTTGCCTCCTTTGTCAAAGATAAGGTGTCCATAGATGTGTGGATTTATCTCTGGGCTTTCTATTCTGTTCCATTGATCTATGTTTCTGTCTTTGTGCCAGTACCATACTGTCTTAATGACTGTGGATTTGTAGTATAGCCTAAAGTCAGGTAGGTTGATTCCGCCAGTTCCATTCTTCTTTCTCAAGATTGCTTTGGCTATACGAGGTTTTTTGTATTTCCATACAAATTGAGAAATTATTTGTTCTAATTCTTTGAAGAAGACCTCTGGTAGCTTGATAGGAATTGCATTGAATCTATAGATTGCTTTAGGTAGTATACTCATTTTCACTATATTGATTCTTCCAATCCATGAGCACGGTACATTTCTCCATCTGTTTGTGTCCTCCTTGATTTCTTTCATCAGTGTTCTATAGTTTTCTATATACAAGTCTTTTGATTCTTTAGGTAGAAATACTCCTAAGTATTTTATTCTTTTTGTTTCGATGGTGAATGGGATTGTTTCCTTAATTTCTCTTTCTGATTTCTCACTGTTAGTGTATAGGAATGCCAGGGATTTCTGTGTGTTGATTTTGTATCCTGAAACTTTGCTATATTCACTGATTAGCTCTAGTAATTTTCTCTGTTTTATAGAACTTATTTTTAAGAAAGAACACAAAAAAATAGTCAAGAAAATAACAAATTACCTAGTATATGGAATGTTGTTGAGTACCAAGGAGAAAAAATTACACCATACAACATGGAATATAAATATGAGATTTTGAGGAAGGGAGATGTTTCCATATAAGGAAGATTTCACTCAAAGTGTATCATTTGAGTAAAAAATTATGTGAAATGGGAAGTCACCTTTGTAGCTATTTAGAAGAAGACTCTGAAAAGGAATCATGCCAGATACAACTAAGGAACAGAAACTAGAGTACTGATGGAGTGAGTAGTCAAAGGTAACAGTGGGAAGCTATGGATAAACGTAATATAGATTATTCGAGGAAATTTGGCTTAAATTCTGATTGGCAATAGAAGAATCAAAATATTGAACATTGCTTCACTTATTAGTAAGATCATTTTGCCCACTTTGTTGAGAATAGCAGGGAGCTATCCTAATAATTAGGCATGAGATGATCATTTCTCGGACTAGTGTTGGTTTTGTGCTAGTGCTGATTCACTCAGTCGTGTCTGACTCTGTGTCCCCATGGACTATAACCCACCAGGCTCCTCTGTCCAGGGGCTTCTCCTGGCCAGAATACTGGAGTGGGTTGCCATACCCTTCTCCAGGGGATCTTCCCAACCCAGGGATCGAGCCTGGTCCTCCCACATTGCAGGTGGATTCTTTACTTTCTGAGCCACCAAGGAAGTCTTCTTGTTGGTCTTGTAGTTGGTGGGAATTCACTGAAGGCAGAGTCAATTACAGCTAATAGAGCCTAGAATTTGAGAGAAAGTAAAGAGTCTAGGCCAGATCCACACATCTTTGCCTAAAAATTTGGCTTATGGAGCTTCCATTTACTGAAATGAAGAGTACTATGACAGGAGAAAGTTTGGTTTTGTTTGTTTGTTTTGGTGATAGCAGTGATTAGAAAGGAGATTTCAGAAGTGATGAAGAAGAATGAGCCAAAGAAGCAGAAGAAATAACTGGAAGGGTAGAAGACAAGCAGAATGAGTGTAATTATCTGCAAGTAAAATAAAGACAGTGTTTTAGGGGCGAGGATTGACAGTTTAATGCTTCAGGTATATTAAATAAAATAAGAAATGATCAACAATGTAGACATCACTGGTAATCTTGACATGGAGTATTGGAGATGAAAGACTGATGTGTTTAAGAGGAAATTGGTAAAGAGCAATGGGAGATAGCAAAAATAGAAAATCTATCTTAAAGAGAAAAGGAGTGTCAACAATATAAAGATTAATGACAACACCAGCTCATCTCAGGTTTGTACAGCCCTTCATGCATGCCAGGATAAATGTTTCATAAACTTTGTTTAATTGAATCCCTATAACAAACCTATGCAGTAAATATTATTTATCCATATTTCATGGATGAGAAACTAAAGTATATTAAGATTAGAAAACTTACTTAAGACCACAGAGATCTCACTCTTTAGCATATGTTATGCTAACGATGAGGTAGTGAAACTGTACCATTTAAAATAGTTTTGCTTCTCTTGTGGACTTACACACACAAAAAAATGCATCAACATATTTCACAATGCAAGAAGTCGAGAGTTGTGTGGCTATGGGTCTGGTTAGTTTAGCAGCACAATATGAGAGGTCCAGTTCCAGTTCTTTGCAGAAAGACTTCAGAGCTCCAAAAAAATCACATTTTCATATGCAACATGTAAAAGCTGGAAGGAAGGGAAACTTTTCTTCTTAGGAAGAAATAGTCTATAGAGAAAGAAAAGTTTCCTAGAATTCCCATATTTTGTACCTTATTAACTAACACTGAGTGAACTGCCACAGGCCTTGCCTCCATGGGTCCTGGGGAAATGAACACTCACCCTCTTCAGTCTTTGTAATGGGAGTTCAGCTACAAGGGAAAAGGGAGTGGAGAACATCCATTGGGTAAAAAAGCACAGGTTTATTAGAAAGAAATCTCAGGACAGAGTGAGTCATGCTATATCATGCAGTTGTACTTGTCGAATAAAGTGACAACCATATTTTGAGATATTTGAAAGTCAAGAAAAGTCTCTAAACTTAATATGAAGTTTGTGCATTTGTTTCACTAAACAAGGGGTCTGAAATCTCTCAAAATAGCTAAGTGTCATTTGTAATGTAGGTCTAAAATTAAGAATAAATGGAAAAAAATATTATTCATGAATTGCAAAACTTAATATTGTTAAAATGCACAAGCCACCAAAACAACAAATAGAGTCAATGGCGCAGTTATCAAAATCTCAGTGTTATTTTTTAAATAGAAAAAATTCTAAAATCCATATTGTAGGTTGATTCATGTAATCAAGACAATCTTGAGAAAGGAAAACAAAGCTGGAAGTCTAACACTTCCTGATTTTAAAACATACTATAAAACTATGGGAATCAAAATGGTATGGTTTGGAATAAAAACACACACAGAGTGAGACCAGTGGAACAGAATAGAAACCAGAAATAAATCCTTGCATATGTGATCTAATGATCTTCAACAAGGGTATCAAGACCACTTACAGGGGAAAGAACCATATCTTCAACAAATGATATTGGGAAAATGAATATCCATATGAAAAATAAAGAAGCTGAACCATTGCCTTACACTATAACACAATTTGACTCAAAATAGTTCAGTTCAGTTACTTAGTCATGTTCGACTTTTTGTGACCCCATGGACTACAGCACGCCAGGCCTTCCTGTCCATCACTAACTCTCAGAGTTGACTCAAACTCATGTCCACTGAGTCAGTGATGCCATCCAACCATCTCATTCTCTGTTGTCCCCTTCTCCTCCCACCTGCCAATGAATATTCAGGACTGATTTCCTTTAGGAAGGACTGGTTGAATCTCCTTGCAGTCCAAGGAACTCTCAAGAGTCTTCTCCAACATCACAGTTCAAAAGCATCAATTCTTTGGTATTCAGCTTTCTTTATAGTCCAACTCTCACATCCATACATGACTACTGGAAAAACCATAGCTTTGACTACAGGGACTTTTGTTGGCAAAGTAATGTCTCTGCTTTTTAATATGCTGTCTAAGTCGGTCATAACTTTTCTTCCAAGGAGCAAGTGTCTTTTAATTTCCTAGTTGCAGTCACCATCTGCAGTGATTTTGGAGCCTAAGAAAATAAAATCTGTCACTGTTTCCATTGTTTCCCCATCTATTTGTCATGAAGTAATGGGACCAGATGCCATGATCTTAATTTTTTGAATGTTGAGTTTTAAGCCAATATTAAAGACATATAAAGGTGAAAGACACACAAAATCCTGGAAGAAAACATAGGAGGAAAGCTTCATGATACTGCATTTGGCAAATGTGTATTGTATACAACAAAAACATAGGTAGCAAAAATGAAACTATGTCAAACTTAAAATTTGCCCAGAAGGAAAACATTCAACAGAGTGAAAAAGCAACCTATGAAATGGGAGGAAATAGGTGCAATATATATATCTGATAAAGATTATCAAACTTTACCTAAGTATCCATATTTACAACCACTCTCTAAATTCAAGGCAATTAAATCATCCTGAAACCACCCCTCCCTCCCCCATCCTGATCCATGGAAAAATTATCTTTCATGAAACTGGTCCCTGATGCCAAAAAGTTGGGGACCATGGCTTTAAGAGCACTGTTTCCTTGTTGACTTTCTGTCTGTATTATCTTTCCATTTATATAAGTGGAGTGTTAAAGTTCACTACTATTATTGTTTTACAGTCAATTTCTCCCATTAGATATATTGCTATTTATGTATGTAGGTGCTAATATATTGGGTGCATAGTGCAATGAGTTTGCAACGACCATTTAAGAATAACTCATATTCCCCTTGGGTTGATCCCTTTATCATTACATAATGCTCTTATGTCTCTTGCTGCAGATTTTGTTTGAATTTGCATGATGGAAATATTGCTGCCCCAGCTTTCTTTTGATTTCCTGTACAGAATGCCTTTATTCTTCCTCTCATTTTCAATGTATATGTGTATCTTAAGATCTGAAGTGAGTCTTTTGTAGGCAGCATAAATGGATTTTATTTTTGTATCCATTCAACCACTGTATGTCATTTGATTAGACATACATTCAACACTGTATGTCATTGATTAGTCTACTTGCATTTAAATTGATTATTGATAAGTGTGTACTTACTGCCATTGTGTTCATTGCTTATAGGTTATTTTTGTGGTCTTTTATTTCCTTCTTCTGGGGCTATTGTCCCTTGTGAATTGATGACTATAGTGTTATTTTTTAATTTTTTTCTTTAGTGTATCTGTGTATCTCTTATAGGTTCTTGGTTTGTGGCCACCACAAGTTTGTACATAACTATCTATATATAAATATACATGTGATTATTTTAAGTTGTTGATGTCTTAAATTCAAACACATTTTAACAACCCTACAATTTTATTCCCCATCACATTTACTATTTTGACTTTGAATTTTACATCTTTTTATTTTGTGCATCCCTTAACTTCTTACTGTTTATAAATGACTTTACCACTTATTTGTTTTAATCTTCTATTAGCAATATAAATGACTAATTCACTATCTTTTCTGTTTATTTGCTGTTACCAGTGAGATTTTTTTTCCCGTTTTGTGATTTTGATATTTCTGATTGCAGTCTTTTCTTTTTAACTTAAGACAGTCCCTTTAACAGTTCCTGTAAAACTGGTTTAGTGAACTCTTTTATTTTATACTGGTCTGTAAAACTTTTGATGATTATTCCTTTAAATCCTGCCAGGTAGAATATTTCTGATTGTAAGGTTGTTCCCTCTCATCAAGTTATGCCACTCTTTTTGGTCTGTAGAATTTCTACTGAAAAGTCAGTTGATAGACTTACAGGAGTTTCTGTCTTTGAAACTTCTTGTTTTCCCCTTGCTGACTTTAATGTATTTTCTCTGTCTTCAATTTTTGCCATTTTAATTACAATATGTCTGTTTAGGCCTATTGGAGTTGCTCTTATTTTAGGACTCTCTGTACTTTCTAGAACTAGATGTAGGTTTCATTTCCTAGGTTAAGGAAATTTTCAGATACCATGTTATCAGATATGTTCTCTCTCACTTTCTCTTTCTTTTCTTCTTCTGGGATCCCTACCATGCAAACGTTAGCACACTGGATGCTGTCTCAGAGATTTCTTAAACTGTCCTCATTCTTAAAATGTGTTTCTGTTCAGCTTGAGTAATTTCTGTTACTTTTTCTTCCAGTTATCTGATCCATTCCTCCATATTATCTAATCTACTGTTGATCTCTTCTAGTTTTTTTTTTTATTTTGATCATTGTATTTTTCTGCTTTGTTTGGTTATCCTTTATAGTTTCTAACTCTGTTAAACTTGCCACTATGTGCATCCTTTCTTCTTCTGAGTTATCTAGACATCTTTATTATGATCACTACCTTAAACTCTTCTCAGATAGATTGTTTATCTCCATTTCACTTAGTTCTTCTTTTTTATTTTATTTTTCCTTCCTTTGGAACATACTCCCCTGTCACTTCATTTTGCCATTTTTGTTGTTTTTAATTTATACATATCTGATAGGGTTGCTATGTTTCCTAATATGAAAGACTTTTGCAAAAGTCTTTTGTAGGAGATATCCTTTATGTCCCAACAATGCACTACCCTCTGGTCACCTAGAGCTATATTCCCTAGCGTTTCCCTCTGTGTAAGCTGTGTGGGTCCTTCTGTTGTAGCAGGCTGATTACTGTTGGTGATCTGGTAGGCTTGGCTGGCCCCTGGTCAGGTTAGTTCACAGGCCCAGCTTTATTTGGAGGCAGCTGGCCACTGGTGGGTGTGGCCAGCTTTGGAGTTAGCTGGTTGTAAGCCTGTGGGTCCTAGATCTAGTGCCAACTTGTTGTAAACAGGTCAGTTCCTTCCACTGGCTGAAACATTGGGGGCATCCCAAAGTTGTTGCCAGCCTGCTGGTGAGTTGGGCAAAATCCTGGGGCAACTGGCTGAGGGGCAAAAAGTGTCTTGGATCTGATGTCAGCCTGGTAGTGAGCAGGGCTAGGGAACAAGTGGTCCTAGAGCTAGTACTGGCTTGCTGATGAGTGGTGCTGTGTCCTGGCCCAGCTAGCTGCTTGGCTTCTGGATTTTCAGGACGAAGGTATAGCATCAGGTGCTGGTGCTAATAAGCTAGAGGATTTTAGGATTTTAAAAAGGTTCTTGCCTGCACCAGTTTCCTTTTAATAGAACAAGGACTCAGAAATGGTTGCTGTTAGGGTATATGTCCCCAGTGTGAGTTTCAACTCCCCTTGTCTTTCTGGGTGGCTTTGCAAGATCAGCAAGTGGATCTGACCCAGGCTCCTTTCAAATTACTATTTTTGTCCTGTGTTTCAAAGTGCATGAGATTTTGTGTGAGCCTTCTAAGGGTGGACTCTCTATTTCCCAACAGCCCTCTACCTCCTCTGAAAGTAAGCGATCCCTGCTGGCCTTCAAAGCCAGACATCTTCCTGATGTAGGGCTCCTGGGTTGAGAAGCTCAAAATGGAACTTAAATCCCTCATTGCTTCAGGAGAACCTCTGCAGTTATAACCTTGTAGTTATCCTCTCCTTTATGGGTTGTCCATCTAGGGATATGGCTCTTAACTGTCCCATGTCTTTGCCCTTCCTGTCTGTCTCTGTTCCTTCTTTAGAGTAGAAAATCTTTTTGGCTAGTGTTTAAGTCATTCTCATCAGTCATCAGTACTTCCTCTGTACATAGATGAAATTTTGGTGTGTTCATGGGAGGAGGTCTTCCTACTCTGCTATCTTGGCCACACCTCCCCTAAAATCTTATCTTTCTGTTTCCATTTTCCTTTGACCTCTCAATGTGTCCCTTCAGGAAATGTGACTTACTTCCCCCAGGACATATGTGTTATAAAATTCTCTATTTCAGTTTACCTTGTGGTCTGTTTTTGAACCACTGCTTGCCATCTTTCACCCTGTTCTCCACTTAACAAGTGTCAATTTGACAGATTTTTAGTAATGGTTCATAGCTAGAATATTAAAGAACTTTTGCAGTTTAAAAACAAAAGTTAGTCAATCGCCTGATTTATAAATGGACATTTAAAAATCTGCTAGACATTTTTCCAAAGAAGATATACAGGTTATCAACAGGCATAGGAAATGATACCCGAAGTCACAAATAATCAGGGAAATGCAAACCAAAATAAGTTATCACCTCACACCTGTTAGGATGAACACTGCTAAACAACAACAACAGGCAGAAAATAACAAATGCTGGAGAGGATGTACAGAAATTAGAACTCTTCTGGACTTGAGGTAACATGTTGCAGCCACGGTGAAAAACAGTATCCTCAAAAATAAATAAATAAAACTATAATATAGCCATTCTATTTCTTGGTATGAAAGTGAAGTGAAAGTGCCACCCACTCAGTCAGGTCTGACTCTTTGCCACCCTATGGACTGTGGCCTGCCAGCCTTCTTGGTCCACAGAATTCTCCAGGCAAGGATACTGGAGGGGGTTGCCATGTTCTTCTCCAGGGGATCTTCCTAACCCAGAGATTGAACCCGGGGATCCTGCCTTGCAGACAGATTCTCTACCATCTGAGCAACCACGGAAGCCCAATGGATAAGACTGTAAATTTATGTTATCACTCCGTGGATAAAGAATCTGCCTGCAATTCAGGAGACATCTGAGATGCAGGTTCAATCTCTCAGTTCAGAAGATCCCCTGGGGAAGAAATTGGAACCCACTCCAATATTCTTGCCTGGAATATTCCATGGACAGAGGAGCCTGACGGGCAGCAGTCCATGGGAGTGTGAAGAGATGGACTCAACTGAATGCTCACACACACACACACTGCAAGAACAAATAAAATACAGTTTAGCCAGGAGTAAATATGTTATTCCATTGCATGCCTTAACTGTGACCTAAAATTGCTGAGCTGTAATAAAAGTTTACATTTACTGAATAATTTACCAGTGTTGACTGCAAAGAAGGAGTCCAGCATAGATTGTTTATAATTCTATTCTACCAATGAGAGAATTAAGGTTTAGAGGATTATTCTGCCTGAAGTGACATGTCTCATAAAGGTTACATTATTATTCAAATTAAGCACATCTGATTCTAAATAAGCACTGAAGCATAGGGTCTACTTTGCTGTTTTTGTTGTTTGGGTATTTTAGCTAACCTGGAAAAACCCACAAGATGACCACTTTGCAGCATGGACTTCCTTGGTTTAGGAAACTTTAGTAATTTTGCCAGATTCATTAAGGTTATAACTGTATATCTGTTTACTTTATTTGCAACATATAATATGTACATACCTTTAGGAATAAATTTGGATCTTCATAGCAGCAGTATGTTCTGAAATATCCTTCTTTTAATCTCATCTGACCTTGGCAGGAAGGAAGAAAACTTTCCTCTACACTTCAAGGTCCTTCTGACTGGTTAAACTGACATAAGACAGATTAACAGGAGAATATCAAACAATTCTTCATGTTTGAGAACTTCATGTAAATGAGAGGTTTAAAGACAGTAGGAAAAATGAGGTATAGAAGTCATCCTCAGCCAAACAATGGGGTGAGGACTTGGGGCTTCCAAGGACAGAATGATCATTCACAGGACAAAAAGAAGGACAAATGTTTGATAACTAGCTTTTGGACTTGCAGTAAAGATGGGACCACTTAGATAACATGTATCTCTGTCAATAGCTCTTTCTTGGGGAAAATCCCCAGTTTAAATTATTTTATCTAGTTAATGGAGGGGTAGTAGTTTTCTCTTGAACCTGAAGGATCTCAGTTGCCTTTAGCTTAAAATAATAATCACATGTAAAAATGACACATTTTGAGGAGGCTTGCTACAAATCCCTACAACGTTTGGTACAACTCTTTCTCACATGGTATAGTTTGTCTGAGAAGAGATGAATAATCTCATTTTGTTGATGAAAAGACTGAAGTTAAGAGAATTTGAAACAACTTAGTTTATCAAGGTGAATCTTTTGTTAAAAGCAGAATCAAGAATAAAATTCACAACTCCTCTTTCTTTGTCCAGGCTCTTCCCAAAAAGGATGCTACCAGCTACCATTCACAACTTTGCACATTACCAAAAGAGACAATGTTTCTACAACAATTCACATGAATTTCAAAGATAAAGCACAAGCTTTGAAAGAAATTCTAGCCATGGGCTGCTTATGAAGCTACTTCTTTTCTTCTAGGAGGTTCTTTCTCATCTTCAGTAATAGCACTTGGATTAAAAAAAAATTATAAGCCCTCCTTAAATATTTAAAAACAAAACTCTATCCAATATCATTTATACACTCAATGAAAATAGAAATTACCACTAAAATCTGTATGAAAATAAAGCATACTCTTTTATCAAGCCATTCATGATACACTGTTTCCCTCATTCCTTAGAATGTCCTAGATTTAAGTCCGTTTACTTATAATCAACTGTTGTTTTACATTCTCTCTCCCCCTGCCTCTTTCTCTCTCACCTCAACTCCAGCATTGGTGCTTCAGTGTAAATGACACCCCGAATCCTGTTCACTTCTTGCTGCCTTAGCTCTGCTTAGTGATTTATTGCTCCCAGACAGTTCTGATTCTTGTGGCCTTCCAACATAGTAGATGTGCTTCCTCAGCTGTTTACATGATTCACTGACAGTATTATGTGTACTGCAAGCAAACTAAAAAGGGGCTTTAGCTTCTTCTAATCATTCTGATTTGTACTGGTTTAAAGTCAATTGAACAGAGGCAGACAGAAGATCAGTCTCAACTTGTCTTTCTTTTAAGATTGATCTTTTCTTCCTATCTGTGTCTTACAAGAACAATATTCATTTTATTCTTTTAATATATAAATAATTCACAGTTTTACTTCTTTTGCACTGTTTATAATCTTTCTTTCCCCCTCTATTTCTATTCTCTTAGTCCTTTTAAAATGAGATTTTGAAAAATATTCATGGGTTTAATGGAAGTGGAGATCTTATTGGAGACATAGGCATGCCTTTTCTTTCTATCTCACTTACATTCTTTAAATATTATTTATGGAACCACAATATGCAGAGAAGGTGATAGATTGTGGCCATCAGCTGCTACAAAGAAGGATGGATTCAAATTCAGTCAGAGTCTACTTAAGTCAATTACATTTTAGTTACTAAAACCAAGACATAGAAGTTTGAGAAGAGATTGGGAGAAGGAAATGGAGGTAGAAGTTGAAAATGTATGTTTGTGAGAATGAATGTTTGGTAAGTATTCATCCAAACTTCAGACAATGGGTGCCTGTGTGATATGAGTAAACACTGTTTTTTATTTTCAATTTGTTTTTGACTAATAGTTTGCTATTGTTGTCTAGTTCTTCATTTTCCTTAACTTGATTATAAATAAAAGCTTAAAGAACCTTGCATAAGGACAGCATCATATGTATAGTAATAATTCAGTGACTGAAGAGAAAGCATATGAATTAATAAATGGTTGTATGCATCTCTCAATTTCTTCAAAAAATTATGGTGTTATTTAATTTCAAAATATAGTGAATATACCACATGAGTCTTTGAAGTGTTTCCTCTTCAAAAAAATTTACACTTGAGAAAATTTTTCTCATTCAGGTAAGAACTTAAACAAGTATACTACTAATAACTTGTCTTATATCAAGTTAACTTTTATCTTCTTTTTAATAGTATATTAGCATATTATCCTCTAAAGATAGTCTTAAAAATATACTGCAAATTAAATTCCTGGAAAAGTAATTGCAATTTGGAAGAATGATGCTAGCCTCTTATTTTCTATTGGAGCAAAAGTATAACAGGAAGTCACATTTCTAACTCCAAGTGGGCTGGATGCCCATTTTTTATAGAAGTAGTCACAAATATCACGTTTAATCAACTATAGATGATATACCCAAATAATCTGAGGTTTCTAAAGGATATATTGGGCTTCCCTTGTAGCTCATCTGGTAAAGAAACCACCTGCAATGCAGGAGACCTGGGTTTGATCCCTGGATTGGGATTATCCCCTGGAAAAAAGAAAGACTCCTCACTCCAGTATTCTGGCCTGGAGAATTCCATGGACTGTAAGGTCCATGGGGTTGCAAAGAGTCAGACACAACTGAGTGACTTTCATTTCCAAGGATATATACCTTGAGAAAGGAGAACAGCACAGCAAGCCATTATGTAAAATTGAATTTAATGTAATAGAGTGCAGCAGAATCCTTAACAAAAGACTTAAGATAATGGACTATATGGTGGAGCAGGTGAACGTGCTTCAGAAGCACAGAGCCCAGGCTGTCACACTAGGGATCCAGTGCCACGGTACCTGAAGGGTCTGACCCCAACCCCTTCTGCCCAGGATATTCTATGCTCCTAGAAACAATGCCCAAGACCAAGGAAGCAGAGACTAAGTCCTCCAAAAGCCTTATTAGCAATTCTAGGTGGCTGATCCTCGGGCAGGATGTGAGTACCTCCAGGAGCCTGTACCATCCCATCACAGTCTGTGTGTTTTCTTTCTTAACCTGGTCTCACAGGGCTTCTCCCTCCCTCATCCTTCCCTCAGACCTCTGGTTTCACTGAATTATTTATTTAACATCTCTCCTGAAGTAAAAGCACTGTCCCCTGAAGACACTGCTAGCGTTAAAACACTCACAGGTAGAAGCTGTGTGAGGCTGGTTACCTGTTCATCTACTTTTTTGTTGTGTTCTGGTCACAGGTCCTTGCAGGCTCTGCAGTTGTGTCATTCAGGTCATTCACATGTCATTCACGTGTCATTCACGCGCCTGCATTCAGGTCAATTCATGTAGGAAAAGCACTGAGTGTTGCCTGCAAACCAAACCGTTCAAATCCTCCTGGTTACTCTTCCAAAGGACTGTCCCCTTTCCTTCTGACTGCAATGGAGACCACTCCAGGGAAGCCTTGGAAACTTCCCGGGAGGATGATAATAGAGCCATAGCTGGAAGGAACTCAGATTCCTGAATATCTCTTAAAGGAAGGTTGGTCATTAGAGGTGATGACTGGGTTAGTTAAGTCATGAAGTTCTGGATGCTTTTCTGCTATAGCAGCTAGCAGAGCAGTAGTGAATGCATTGTTCATTTACCCACATCATAGTGCCTGAGGACCATGAGGAGCTTTTTGTATGCTCTTTAAAATAAAATTCATAATGCCTTTAGGTCTTTACCCTTCCATCTCTAGTAAGTGTCACCTCGTATCCTCTTCTGTCTCTTTTTTCATGGTCCCAGCTAGAATTTATCATTACTCAGAACTTAGAACTTTACCCCCTGATTAAATTCTATCACTCCATTTCCTATCACAGCTCCCAGTTAGCTCAGTTATTCAGTGATTCTTACTTCTTTGCTTACTGTCTTCATACCCTTCTCATCGCTCAATTCCTCTGTTCCCTCCTCCACTCTTTCAACTGCCCACTCTCGCTATTCACCTTGGATTACTGCTTCAGCACGTTCATCACCCTCTTCTCAGTATTGACAGCTCCATTTGCCTACTGGCCCTCCTCAGCAGATTAGTAACACTCACCTGCATGAATTGGTACCTCTATCAATTCAAGGTCCCCAGTGTCAACTAAGCTCTCAGTGTGCCTGAAAATAATTCTGTTTTCCTAATCAATTTCCTCTCCTATTCTCCACAGCAGTTATTTCAAACCTTCTACATCTCCTTCAAATCTATAATACAGCCACTATGGCTCTCCCCTAACCAGTGGTCTATTATTCACTTAGTAGAGGAAACAGAAATTGCTGGAAGGAATTCAGTGAAAACTTCCTGCTATGAGACTTAAACTTAGTCCACATCTCATTATAATGGAAAAATATGTATTTTAATATAGCTAACCTTTCACCTGTGATTGGTATCTCTAAGAGTTGTGGGATAAAATATAGGATTTCTAATTAAATTTGAATTTCAGATGATTTTTTAGTATAACTAAGTCTCTGGAATTATTTGATATATACTTATAATAAAAATATATTTATTGTTTATTTGAAATCCAATTTTTTTAGACGCTCTGATTTTTGTTTTTGTTTTTGTTTTTTTAACTAAATATGACAACCTGATTTATTCTATTTCTATCCTTTATCAACTTGTTAATAACTACTGTTGTCTCTTTTGTGTCTCAGTATGCTGTGTTTACTGCCCATTCCCTCAAGAACACTGATCACACAAACTCATCTCCCAAACTCAGTTATTCTCTATCTACCACATGTTTTTCTTAATGATTCCTTATTTTTCTCCTGCCCTTTACAGCCTTTTGAAAGTCATGTATTCACATTGTTCCCTCTTCCTCACTTGACATTCAGAAATCTGACCTTAATCTTTACCATTCTACTGAATTTTCTCTTATCAAAGTTAATATTAATTTTGCTAGATCAAGTGGACATAGTCTTTACCTTACTTAACCTTAAAGTAGCATTTAACACTAGTGCTCCTTATGCCTTAAAGTTTTTTTTTTCTTGGACGCTCACAAATCTGGAGTCGGCTTTTCTTGTTTCTATACCTCTGAATCTCTTTCTTAGCTCATGTTCAGATTTCTCTGCTCTGCGCAGTCTTAAAAGGCCAGTGTTACCAGGTCATCTACTTTGTTTTAAATCCACACTCCTTGCAACCTCCCTAGAAAAGCATCTATCTCCAAGGCTTCCATCCTCAGTTTTAGCATAGCTGGATCCCAGATTTTTCTCTTAATATTCATAAGTGTGTTTTCCATTGTCTTCTAGACATTTTTATTTGTCTATGATTACCAAATTTTTTTAAATATGGTTAAAGCTAAACTTATCATCTTTACCTCCAAAATGTGTTCTCTCTCATTGGAAGACAAGAAGGAACTAAATTTCACTTCTGGATCCCCTCCCTGCCACCCTTCAGATCTCCAACTAATTAAACACAAAGCATTAAGAAATGTTATCTATTACACATGTTTCAAAAAAAAGTTGCTTGACCTTACTCCTGCTGTCTCTTCTCTTGGACATGCAACTTTGCTTTGGGTCCAGCTCCTCAAGTCATCCATGCATAGTCTTCACCCTGCCGCTGTGGATCCAAGGTGTTGGGGTTAGCTCTTCTTTCCTGCCTGGTTCCTTTCACCTTCTCCTTAATGGGTAATGAGCAAGGTAGACATTAATGGCTAAAAAAAAAAAAAATCATATTACCACTCCACAAAAGAAAGAAAGCGAAGTCGCTCAGTCATGTCCAACTCTTTGCAACCACATGGGCTGTAGCCCACCAGGCTCTTCTGTTCATGGAATTTTCCAGGCAAGAGTACTGAAGCGGACTGCCATTTCCTCCTCCAAATGGCCATTACCAGTCCATAGTTTGGTCTGAAGGGCCCTCTCTCTTCATTGTCCCACCAGCACTATCTTCACACCAAGAGCTAGAGACGTTTTCCTCTTGGACCAGAAAAATACAAAACTGTAGATTTACCTTTCATCAGAAAGTAGCTTTTGTGACACACTCTTCTAATAAGCATAGCCCAAACCCAGCTGCACTCCGTTATTTGGCAGGCTCTGATTGATTCAAAAGCAGAGCCCTCTTCTGGTAATCTCCAAAGCTACAGTGACTTGAAGACTTCTGCAATTCTAAGGCTCCTAGCACCGCATCTAAGCAGTGACCGTTAACATTCTTTCCAGAGTTAGAGCATCCATCAACAAATATGATCCTGGTGTTCAGCTCCATATGGAGTGCCACCCTTCACTCCCATCCAAGACATTATTCCAACTCAAAGTGTAAGTGTAGCACCATTTAGAACTTCATCCAAACTTCAGCAAATGGGCTAAGAAACCAGGCATCACCATTTTGAAAAACTACTCATGGTTATTCATATTATTTTAGGGAGTTCCATTCTGAATGGTACGTTTCTAGCCTATCTAATAAGGTTCTGACAAATATCTCCAGCCTCTTAGAGAAGATACGGACTACTCACTGCCCTTAGGTTACTGACAATGCCCTCTGTGGCCGTATTGCAAAACATCTCAATTGCTCTGAATGGATCTAAGCAGCCAACATGAACCCACAAAACCCACAAAAACTCACAATAGCCATCTCCAAATTAGAGGCCTTTTTATTCTAGGTGGGTAGACTAGGAAAGCCTTTGCTAAACTCTGCTTTGAAGAGCAAGGTCTCCTAAACCCACACCATATATTTAGCATTGCTTCCTGTACCTTGGGAGAAAAATGAAAAAACATAAAATTATCAGATTAAACTCTGGTCCTCAGGTGAACTCCCAGAAAATCTGTGGATACCTTTCTCAGAAAGATGAATACCATATAATTAGATTAAGTGAAACATGTGAGGCTTACAGAATTTGTATAAGAATTTGTTGGAGAAATGTGCAACAGATTTTGTTTACTGTTGCCATTAAAAAATAAGAGACCTGCCTTTGAAACTGCCTGAAGTGACCTAATAGGAAAATGACTGAGTGCCTTCAGCATCAACCCTTAGATCTAGGAGAGGATATTCACAATGTCCAGGATACAGGGGCCTCACTGGTGGCTAGCTTTCTGCTTTCCTAAATATCTTCTTTATGACTTTTCAAAATAATTAAAAGTTAGACTAACCTTGGAGAAAGGTATTCATTATTTTGTCAAATATGAAGCAGATACATAGAATAATGAGTTAAATGATCCATAGCTACAAAGATATTGCATGTACTTTGACTATACAGTTCTAAAACAATATTTACAGGATTTATCTAGCCTTTCTTGCCTTTAGCTATACTGATTAGGTAGTGTTTTCTGCTGTCTGCATTGGTAGATGGAAATACTCTTCTCATCTGGAGCAAAAGACAGACGTTCTAAGAGCTCTAGAATGTGTTCCCTCCCATTACCCCATCACTATGCATTTCATTATAGGATTTTATTTGGGGGATATGTTTAGGGGCGAGCCAGTTGTCTTCATAGCCAATTTACAGAACACTGCAATATTTATAAAGTTTCTCAAGCTTTACACTACTGAACGTGCTCCCGGAGGTAGAAGGGCTTTCTCTGGTCTGCACGCCGTAGAATGTTTAGCAGCATCTCTGACCTCTGCCTACCAGATGCCGCTGACCATAAAGAAAAGCCTCTAACTTATCAGATGACAAAGAAACTCAGAGAAAGATGCTCAACATCATTATATATCAGAGAAATGCAAATAAAATCTATAGGAAGATATCACCTCACACAAATTAGAATGATCATCATCAAAAATCCTATAGACAGTAAATGCTGGAGAGGGTGTGGAGAAAGGTAACCCTCCTACACCATTGATAGGAATGTCAACTGGTACAGCCACAAGTATTGAAATTCCTTAAAAATCTAAAATTAGAGGTTCCATATGATCCTGAAATCCTGCTCTTGGGCATATACCCAGAGAAAACCATCATTTGAAAAGATACATATAATATCATTCAGCCATAAAAAAAGAACAAAATAATGTCATTTGCAGGGACATGGATGGGCCTAGAAGTCATCATCTGAAATGAAATCAGACAAAATCAAATATCACTTGATATGTGGAATGTAAAAAACATGGTACAAATGAACTTACTTACAAAACAGAAATAGAGTCACAGATGTAGAAAACAAACTTTTGGTTACCAAGGGAGATGTGGGGGAGGGATAAATTGGGAGACTGGGATTGACATATGTACACTACTCTACAGATGGTCTTAGTGGTAAATAACTCGTCTGCCAATACAGGAGACATAAGAGATGTGGGTTCGATTCCTGAGTCAGGAAGATCCCCTGGAGGAGGGCATGGCAACCCACTCTAGTATTCTTGCCTGGAGAATCCCAAGGACAGAGGAGCCTGGCAGGCTACAGTGCATAGTGTTGCACAGAGTCAGATGTAACAAACAAGTGACTTAGCACACATGCATACATAAAGTATGTAACTAAGAAAAACTTACTGTATAGCACAGGGAACTCTACCTAATACTCTGTAATGACCCACCTGGGAAAATAATCTAAGAAAGAGTGGATATATGTAAATGGTTAACTGATTTCTCTAAAACAAAACTAACATAACATTCTAAATCAAATATACTTCAATATAAATTAGTTAAATTATTTTATGTCATTTATAAAGTGGAGACATTTTATTTTATGTAAAATGCCTCCAGGCATTGCCAGTTGTCCAGTCTGTGATACAGGGGAAAAGCCATCCCAGTTTGAAAATCATTGTTTTATAAAATATCTCATTAACTCCTGATAACAACCTATAATTCTCAAGGTATAACTACTGTCTCGCATCTCAGAAAGGTCATATCCTTACTTGAAGGACCTACCTCTTCCCATCCTCTACTACCTACCTGTACCTCCAAACTGATAACAGAGAGCTATTCACCCTCTTTGCCCTCACTCTACTTGAGGCATAGAGGAATACCACTGAAGGGCTTTGGTTACACAAGCCAGGCTGCTACCATTTTTTTTTAGCCTATCATCCTCTTGATCTTTCCAGATAGCTAACAATACCTCAAGTTATCTAACAATACCTATAAAGATATCCATTTATTGAAAGCAGGACCAGTAGCATGTATATTCTCTTTGTTCATTCCCAAATAACAAATACTGATGATAGTCACAAGACTTACCACCTAGCAATGTGTCCAATCTGAGGGTGATAAGGGGACATCAAGTAGTGTGATTATCTTAGTCAACACTTCAAATCCTATCCACCAAGTTCTTAAATGTGTCTGGGACAGCCCATCTCAACACTAGTTTAATGAGCAGTGTATCCCAGCTCTCTGTCAAATTGTCTACGGCTATTGAAAATTCTGAGTTTCTTTTTTCCCCACCAGCCTTCTGGTATCATTCTGTCTCCAGTCTTTTCAGACAGGTATTAATGTTTGTTGGAGTTAGTAAATTAAATTCAGAAGCATTTGCTAGTTATTTCAGAAGAATTCAGAATGTCTGCTTAGTAAAACTCCTACCCAACTCCTGTTCAATAAATTACTTCGGAGACTTGTGAACTACACCATAATCCACAGTTAGAAATGAGCCTCAGCATTGTTTTCTCACTGTGGTTAAAACTTTGAAGAGTTGTTTCTCATGTTCTTATAAATTCCTTTCAAAAATGATTATATCAACCATACCACTTCTCCCAGCACTCCTCACTCTTAAGTACCTTTCTACCAACAACTCTGAAAGGTGATGAGGTTTATAGAGATGTTAAAAAAAAAAAGTACTTTCAAACTTAAAAAATAATAATAAAATTTAAGAAATAGTCCATGACAGATAAAGATTATCTTGTCATCATCCTTAAAACTAGATACCTGGCAATATTCTTTAAAGCCAATACTGAAAACAGCTATCCCTCTACAAGACTGCAAGAATATTAGGATTTCAGCTGTGTGTTTAGTGACTGAAATTCTGACTACATTATAATATTTCTAGATTTTTTGAATAGTGTCCTGAATAGTGGTAAACTCGGATTAGGGGCAGGAGGAGAAGGGGATGACAGAGAATGAGATGGCTGGATGGCATCACCATCTCGATGGACATGAGTTTGGGTAAACTCTGGGAGGTGGTGATGGACAGAGAGGCCTCGTGTGCTTCAGTTCATAGTGTCACAAAGGGTCGGACATGACTGAGTGACTGAACTGAACTGAGAATTCAATATAATTTTACTTGTTTGGCTTTTATTTTCTCTGGCCCTTAAATCCTTTGACAGAGTGACTTCCTTGAATGTCTTGAATACTGGCAGCTACACTCACTCTGTTCTCATTGTTATCTCTTATATCAATGGAGAAAGAACCATTCATTCCTAGTATATATCCTCCCCCCTCTTCAATTTTCCCTATCATTTCTTCAGTGGTAGGAAATCAGAGAAGTCAATGTTGTATAAACTTAATTCCAAAGAATCTTTTTTCATATCACAAGCCTGACAGGTGGAACCAATTGAAAATTGACTACCTATATCATCTTACTTCTATTTGATAATGTACATTAACCCAGAGTTCCGGTACGGGGAATTTAAACAGTACTTTATCCCCATCCAAGGTGGAACAAGACTTAATGAGTTCACTGATACCAATCAAGTTTCTACAGTCTTGACAGCTATCATAAAGGAACATGTATGACATGATATACATGTCATGACTAAAATATCACAGTGATCATGGTCCCACTCATTGATATTTCACCAATTCAAACAAATATTCTGTTAAAGTAACCTTTACTTTAATATCAGAAAAAGTGATAAGTGTGAGTCACTCAGTCATGTTGAACTGTGTGCTACACAGGGCTCTTCTGTCAATGGAATGTTCCAGGCAAGAATACCAGAGTGGGTAGCCATTCCCTTCTCTAGGGATCTTCCAGACAAAGGGATCAAACCCAGGTCTCGTACATTGCAGGTGGATTCTTTACTGCCTGAGCTACCAGGGAAGCCCTTAATATCAGACTGCATAGTCAATTATCAAAAAGGACTTTCCTGCATAGAATCCAGAAGAGTATGTAAAGGAAGTATTTATTTAGGGCCAAACTGTTATAATTTTTATGAAATCCACTCAAGGGTAGACTCAAAAGTACCTACTTCATCTTATCACATCAACATCTGCCTTGCTTATGATTTTCAAGATGCAAGTAGGACTGTATCCTTCTATGGTAGCCCACATGGCAACTCATATTGAGCTCTCAGAGACACCCACTTCCCCAGACTCCATGTGTTTCCTCTCTCACTTTTTTTTTTCCCCTACAATCCAGTCAATTCAAAAATACTTCTTGCTATACCACTTAACCATTATCACTTTAGAAAACCATCATCTTCTCTCACTGATCTACCATGATAGCCTTCTAATTTGTCTCCCTACAATCATTAATGTCTCCTTATAATTTATTTGTCACACAGAGGCCATATTATTTTTTGTATGAAGCATATTTTTCCCCTCTAAAATCCATCTGTTAGCTTTTAATAACACTTAGAATTAAGTCCAACTCTACCAAAGCCTCAAACAGCCTCCAACAGCCTCCATGATCTGTGATCCACTCTCTCTCTTACACTTTGCCTCTTCAATGGATTGTGTGTGCTGTGCTTAGTCAGTCAGTTGTGTCCAACCCTTTGCGATCCCTTAGATTGTAGACCACCAGGCTCCTCTGTCCATGGGGATTCTCCAGGCAAGAATACTGGAGTGGGTTGCCATGCCCTCCTCCAGGGGATCTTCCCAACCCAAGGGTCAAACCAAGGTCTCCCAGATTGCAGGGAGATTCTTTATGAATTGAGCCCCAAAGGAAGCCCAAGAATACTGGAGTGGGTAGCCTATCCCCTCTCCAGGGGATCTTTCCAACCCAGGAATCAAACTGGGATCTCATTCATTGCAGGTGGATTCTTTAACAGCTGAGCTACCAGGGAAGCCCCCTGAATGGAATACACAGGCACTTCATAAAGTACAAATTGCTTGGTCCTCATATTTGTCAGCTTCTTTCCTCTGAAGTTTAAACAGATGACTCTTCATCATGCAGGTTTCTGTGAAGCCATCTTCTTCTCAGAAAGTTATCCTAGTAATTCTATCAAAAAGAACACTCCCTTTGAGAATAATGTTTGCTGTGGGATTGTCGAATGTGGCCTTTACTATGTTGTGGTAGGTTCCTTGAATGCCAGTTTTCCGGAGGATTTTTGTCTTTTTAAGTCATAAATAAGTGTTTAATTTTGTTGAAAGCTTTCTCTGCATCTGTTGAGATGATCATATGGTTTTTTTTTTTTTCCTTTTTTTTTTTTTTATTATTGTTTTAGCCATACATTGTTATGATATCACCATGGGTTTACATATGCTTCCCCTCCGGGTCCCCCCTCCCTCCTCCCTCCCCCCCGGGAAATCTCGCTGCACCAGTCCCGAGCATCAATCCTGGGCTGGCGATTGATTAGACACATGACAATTAACATGCTTCAATGCCCTTCTCCCATCTCATCCCACCCTTACCCTCATCCACAAAGTCCACAAGTCTATCGCTGCATTGTTTACAATAGCCAGGACATGGAAGCAACCTAGATGCCCATCAACTGACGAATGGATAAGAAAGCTGTGGTATATATACACAATGGAATATTACTCAGCATTAAAAAAAAATTCATTTGAAGCAATTCTACTCAGATGGACGAAACTGGAGCCCATTATCCAGAGTGAAGTAAGCCAGAAGCAAAAACAACAATACAGTATATTAACATATATATATGGAATTTAGAAAGACAGTAATGAGAACCCAACATGGGAGACAACAAAAGGATCATATGGTTTTTATCTTTCAAATCATTAATACGATGTATCACATTGATTGATTTGAACATATTGAAGAACCCTTGTATCCTTGGGATAAACTATGTAGTCATAGTGTATGATCATTTTAATGTGTTGTTGATTTCTGTTTGCTAAGATTTTGTTGAGGATTTGGGTTTTGGTATCAGGGTGATGGTGGCCTTGTAGAATGATTTTTGGAAGTGTTCTTTCCTCTGCAACTTTTTGGAAGAGTTTAAGCAGGATAGGTGAGTTTGGAAGAGTTTAAGTGGGATAGCTTTTCTCTAAACTTCTGGTCAGATTTGCCTGTGAAGCCATCTGATTCTGGACTTTTGCTTGTTGGAAGGTTTTTGATCCCAGTTTCAATTTCAGTGCTTGTGATTAGTCTGTTCATATTTTCTATTTCTTTCTGGTTCAGTTTTGGAAGGCTACACTTTTCTAAGCATTTGTCTATTTCTTCCAGGTTGTTCAATTTATTGGCATATAGTTCCTTGTAGCAGTCTTTTAAGATCCTCTGTTTTTCTGCATTGTCTGCTCTAACTTCTTTTTCACTTCTAATTTTATAGATTTCAGTCTTCTCCCTTTTTTTCTTGAGTCTAGCTAAAGGTTTGTCACTTTTGTTTATTTTCGCAAAGAACCAGCTTTTGGTTTTATTGATCTTTGCTATTGTTTCTATCATTTTTTTAAACTTATTTCTGCTCTGGTCTTTATGATTTCTTTCTATCTACTAACTTTGGGATTTTTGTTGTTGTGGTGATGGTGGTTCTTTTTTTTTCTAGTTGTTTTAGGTGCAAGATTAGTTTATTTGTAAGATTGTTTATTTGATTTTTTCTCATTTCTTGAGGTAGACTTGTATTGCTACAGATGTCTCTCTTGCCACCAATTTTACTACATGCCATTGGTTTTGAGTCCTTTTGTTTCAATTATCATTTGTTTCAAGATTTTTTTATTCCTTCAGTGACCTTTTGGCTATTTAGAAGCATATTATTTAGTCTCCATGTGTCTGTGATTTTTATCATTTTTTGCCCCTGTGACTGATGTCTAACCTTATAGCTCTATGGTCATAAAAAAAAAACACTGAAGTTTCAATTTGCTTAAATTAACCAAGATTACTCAATTATAAAAAAGGAATTAATTTGAGTCAGTTCTAATGAGGTGGATGAACATAGAACCTGTTACACAGAGTTAAGTAAATCAGAAAGAGAAAAGCTAATATTGTATATACACACATAAAAATGGAATCTAGAAGAATGGTACTGATGAACTTATTGGCAGAGAAGGAATGGAGATGCACCTGTAGAGAAAAGACATGTGGACACAGTGGGGGAAAAAGAGGGTAGCATGAATTTCAAAAGTAGCATTGACATATATACTCTATTATGGGTAAAACAGAAAACTAGTGGGAAGCTGTTATATAACAATGAGAGCTTAGCCCAGTGTTCAGTGATGATCTGGAGGGACGGGGTCAGAGTGGGAAGGGAAGCTCATAAGTGAGATACTTCCCATCAGACAAATTATCACTTTCTAAATTGTCTAACATTTTCTAACTCTTCATAGAACAAATACTCTGTGGTTTGCCAGTGTATCTCTAACAAGAGAATGATGTCTAGAATGTGGTAGTAGTTCCATAAATATTTAATGAATATTTCCTCCAATTCCTCATTCTTACCCTGTCTTAGCCACTTGAGCACAGGTGATCAATTATTCTAATCTCCATGTTTTTGTTTGTTTGCTTGTTTTTTTTTTTTTTTTTCATTTTTTTTTTTTTAATTATTGTTTTAGCCATACATTGTTTGTTTGCTTTTCTGTGCATGTGTGTTTTTTCCTGGATAGCTGGAAAATTTCAGATACAGGAAAGGGAAGAAGTATTTCCCATTAAGGGAAGAAGAATTTCCCATTAAAAAGCTCAGAGTCTAATCAGGCTATGTACACAAGAAGATGGCAAGCCTCTTAGCACATATTTAATACTTTGTTATACAAAAATATGCTCTTAGTCTCTATTATCTGTCTTAATTGCACTACAAAAAGTTCCCATGAATTTTATTGCTTGTTCAGTTGGAGTCCAAGAAAGAAGATGGAGATTATCCTGTAGGTCCAGATCCCAGGGCTCCAGGCTCTAAAGAAAGTGAAAGTGAAAGTCACTCAGTTGGGTCTAACTCTTTCCGACCCCATGGACCATAGCCCACCAGGATCCTCTGTCCATCGGATTCTCCAGGCAAGAATACTGGAGTGGGTTGCCATTCTCTTCTCCAGAGGATCTTCCTGACCCAGGTATTGAACCCAGGTCTCCTGCATTGCAGGCACATTCCTTACCATTTGAGCCACCACGGAAGCCTATTACAAGGGTCATCTCAAATTAAGCCCTTTAATTTAAATAGCACCTCTACCCCAGTAGACTGTGTATCCAGGCTTGTTAATTTCTCAAATATTAATGAGTAGTCAGAAAATGTTTGGGTTTAATAGGGCTGGGGTTTGCCACATTAGTAAGCAAAAAGAGAGCAAATCAAAACTGAGTTGAAAAGGGAAGAGCTAAGACAGGGTGTATAGGTAGTAGGAAAATGATAGGGTCAATCTGATAATCAGAACTGGATGGGAAACAGCAGAGATGTGTGTCTTAGAATGGGCTTTCCAGGTGGAAAAGTTCTTCACTAGTGGTAAAGAACTCACCTGCAAATGCAGGAGGCACAAGAGACCTAGGTCAGGAAGATCCCCTGGAGGAGGGCATGACAACTCATTGTAGTATTCTTGCCTGGAGAATCCCAAGGACAGAAGGAGCCTTGCAGGCTATAGTTCAGAGTGATGCAAAGAATTGGACATGACTGAAGTGACTTAGCACACATACCACAGTCTTAGAGTGTAAAAGAGTATACTATGCAAAATCATAATATTGAAAGTGCTACATTTTTGATAATAATAAAGTCTAGGCTATAGCCATGGGGAGGAAAACAACTATTTCACTTCCAGATGCTGTTGTGTATGTATACACCTATGTATCAAAACTACTAAAAATAAAGAAATACCTGTGGGGAAGCAGTGACCTTGGGAGAAAGCTAGATTCAAACCACAGAAAGAGCTAAATATAATGTTTAGAGAAGAAATTGTATATATAGGTTTTATAGGATAAGCTGTGTTCCCCAGAAATTTACATATTGAAGTTCTGAAACTTAGCACCTCAGAATGTGACCATATTTGAAGATATAGTCTTTAAATAGGCACTTATCTTTAAAATGATGATTGTGCTGGGCCCTAATTGACTATGACTGGTGTCCTTATAAGAAAAGGAAATTTGGACACAGAGAGTTACAGACAGAAGATCATGTGAAGACATAAATGAGAAAATGGCCAACTACAAGTCATCTTCTTCATAGGAAACCAACTTTGCCAAAACCTTGACCTCAGAGTTCCAGCCTCAAGAACTACAAAAAACATTTCTGTTGTTTAAGTCACCAATTTGGGTTGCTTGCTATGATAACATTAGCAAACTGTACAATAGAGGATTTTGCTGTCAATATTAGTCCAGGGAACATAATGAGTTTGATGAGTTGAGATAGAGAGTGGTGAGATTTTGAATCAAATTAGAAGATGTTCAGAAAAAAGTAAAAGTAAAAAAACCTAGTGATATTGAATGAACTGGAAGACTTGAACTTCTTATGCTGACAGAAGAAAAGTGATATACGATACAAAGGGATCAAATCTGATGTTCATTTCTGGAGAGAAACATACTTATATCGAAATTATTTGAATCTTAGAAGTAACTTTTTAGATGTTCAATAGTGGAGATGTAAGAAGTGTTAAGGATATGTGGACTTTCAATGTAGTTCAGTCGCTCAGTTGTGACCCCATGAAATGCAGGATGCCAGGCCTCGTTGTTCATCACCACCTCCTGGAGTTTACTAAAACTCATGTCCATTGAGTTGGTGATGCCATCTAACCATTTTGTCCTCTGTTGTCCCCTTCTCCTGCCTTCAATCTTTCCCAACATCAGGGTCTTTTCAAATGAGTCAGCTCTTCACATCAGGTGGCCAAAATATTGGCGTTTCAGCTTCAGCATTAGTCCTCCCAAAGAACACCCAGGACTGATCTCCTTTAGGATGGACTAGTTAGATCTCCTTGCAGTCCAAGGGACTCTCAAGAGTCTTCTCCAACACCACAGTTCAAAAGCATCAATTCTTCGGCATTCAGCTTTCTTTATAGTCCAACTCTCACATCCATGCATGACTACTGGAAAAACCATAGCCTTGACTAGATGGACCTTTGATGGCAAAGTAATGTCTGTGCTTTTTAATATGCTGTTTAGGTTGGTCATAACTTTCCTTCCAAGGAGAAAGCGTGTTTTAATTTCATGGGTGCAGTCATCATCTTCAGTGATTTTGGAGCCTAAAAAAATAAAGTCAGCCACTCTTTCCACTGTTTCCCCATCTTTTTGCCATGATCTTCGTTTTCTTAATGTTGAGCTTTAAGCCAATTTTTTCACTCTCCTCTTTCACTTTCATCAAGAGGCTCTTTAGTTCCTCTTCACTTTCTGCCATGAGAATGTTGTCACCTGCATATCTGAGGTTATTGCTATTTCTCCTGGCAATCTTGATTCCAGCTTCTGCTTTATCCACACCAGCATTTCTCATGATGTACTCTGCATATAAGTTAAATAATCAGGGTGAAAATATACAGCCTTGACATACTCCTTTTCATATTTGAAACCAGTCTGTGGACTTTCGTTACCATGCAATTATTAATTTATAATACATTGCTAAAAGAAGGATTTCTCGTACAAAGAGAAACTAATATATATATTTTTTAATTTGGTGACATGACATGTTAATGAAATAAGTGATATTGACAATATTAATGAAGAATTTTAGGATTAATTGCCAACATGTTTTGGATCACAGAAAAAGCAAGAGAATTCCAGAAAAACATTTACTTCTGCTTCATTGACTATACTAAAGCCTTTGACTGTGTGGATCAAAACAACTGTGGGAAGTTCTTAAAGAGATAAGAATATCAAACCACTTCACCTGCCTCCTGAGAAACCTGTATGCAGATCAAAAACAAGTTTGAACTGGACATGGAACAATGGACTGGTTCCAAATTGAGAAAAGAGTACATAAATCTGTATACTGTCACCCTGCTTATTTAACTTATATTTAAATAACTTATTTAACTTATATATAATTAACTTAAATAGTATAATTTATTCAGCTTATATGCAGCGTTTCCCACCATGAGAAATGCTGGGATGGATGAAGCACAAACTGGAATCAAGATTGCAGGAAGAAATATCAATAATCTCAAATACGCAGATGACACCACCCATATGTCAGAAAGCAAAGAGGAACTAAAGAGCCTCTTGATGAAAGTGAAAGAAGAGCATGAAAAAGCTGGCTTATAAAAGTATTCAAAAAACGAAGATCTTGGCATCCAGTCCCATCACTTTATGGCAACAGATGTGGAAATAATGGGAGACTTTATTTTCTTGGGTTCCAAAACCACTGCAGAGGGTGGCTGTGGCCGTGGAGTTAAAAGATGCTTGCTCCTTGGGGAAAAAAAAAAAAAAAGCTATAACCAACCTAGACAACATATTAAAAAGCAGAGACATTACTTTGCCAGCAAATTCCATCTAGTCAAAGCTATGATTTTTCCAGTAGTCATGTATGGATGTGAGAGTTGGACTATAAAGAAAGCTGATGCTGAAGAACTGATGCGTTTGAACTGTGGTGTTGGAGAAGACTCTTGAGAGTCCGTTGGACTTCAGGGAGATCCAACCAGTCCATCCTAAAGGAAATCAGTCCTGAATACTCTGAAAGGACTGATGCTGAAGCTGAAGCTCCAATACTTTGGCCACCTAATGAGAAGTGAGTCCTTAGAAAAGACCCTGATACTGGGAAATATTGAAGAGAGGAGGTAAAGAGAGCAACAGAGGATGACATGGTTGAATAGCATCACTTGCTCAATGTACATGAGCCTAAGCAATCTCCAAGGGTTGGTGAAAAACAGGAAAGCCTGGCATGCTGCAGTCCATGGTGTTGCAGAGTCAGACAGGACTGAGCGGCTGAACTGAACTGAGGGCTGCACATCTGATAAAAATAAATAAATAAAATGATAGAAAGCCTGGCAGACAGTTCCGTATTCATAGTGAACCCTTAATAAATGCTTACTGAAGGGAAAAACACTGAATTAGTGCCACCAGGAAACAGCCAGATTAAACAATGAAGAATAACTTGTAGTAAAAAAAATAACAAAAAAGTTAAGTTACTTACTGATTACATTCCATTACAAAGAACTGCATATAGAATCTCTTTAGAAAGGAACACAACAAAGGAGAATAAAGTCATTAGAAATCACACACCCGCTTTTTAGATAATGAGACTCAGCTTCATAATTGGGAGTCGCATTTTCTGCAATTTCCTGAGGGGATTTCTTTTTAGCTGAGTTTATTAGCAAATACTTGACAACTCATGTCTTAACAAGCAACAAAAAACAACCAATCAATAAACTGTGAAATGACAAATATTAGCAATTAATGTTGAGTATAAACTATGGCCATGTCAGAAGGTAAATAATCTCAAGTGTTGCTGCTTTACTTTAAGTGCTAATAACCTGTCCAGATTTCATTGTTGTACTCAAAATAAATTGAGTACATATAGATATCCCAAGTATTAATTACTGCTTACTACCTTGACCAATGTACAACAAAACACTCAATCTAAGAAAAAAGTGAAAAATTTTATTTGAGTCAAATTGAGGATTGTAACCCAGAAACAGCAGCTGAGAAAGCTCTAAGACTTGTTCCACTATTAGAAGGCAGCACAAATGCTCATTCAGTCATACATGAATCTTGGTGACTCCCTGAACTGTAGACCACCAGCCTCTCTGTCCATGGGTTTTTCCAGGCAAGAATACTAGAATGGGTTGCCATTAGAAGACAAAGCACAGTTATACAAGTTTTTTTGAGACAGACAGCTGTACATGACATATTATTAATAGTTTATACACTCCAGATCTGCAAGTACAAAGTGGTGGGTCATGGTGACCCCCTTACAAAAGCAAGAAGAAATGTCATCTTACAAGGAATTGTCTTGTTGATGCTAAGGAAATGTGGCTTTTTATGACTGAGCATGTGTTTCTGCTACCGAGGAGGTTTGGTTGAGGCATAAAGCCAGATACAAAATGCATAGTAGAGGGAGTTCAGTTCAGTTCACTTTCTGCTCAGTCGTGTCCAACTCATTACAACCCCATGGACTGCAGCATGTCAGGTTTCCCTGCCCATCACCAACTCCAGGACTATGCTCAAACTCATGTCCATCAAGCTGGTGGTACCTCCCAACCATCTCATCCTCTGTTGTCCCCTTCTCCTCCCGCCTCCAGTCTTTCTCAGCATCAGGGTCTTTTCCACTGAGCCAGTTCTTCGCATCAGGTGGCCAAAATATTTGAGTTTCAGCTTCAGCATCAGTCCTTCCAAAGAATGTTAAGGGCTGATTTCCTTTAGGATAGACTGGTTGGATCTCCTTGCAGTCCAAGGAACTATCAAGAGTCTTCTCCAACACCACAGATCAAAAGCATCAGTTCTTCGGCTCTTGGCTTTCTTTATAGTCCAACTCTCACATCCATACATGACTACTGGGAAAACCACAGCTTTGACTAGACAGACTTTTGTCTGCAAAGTAATGTCTATGTTTTTTAATATGCTGTCTAAGTTGGTCATAACTTTTCTTCTAAGAAATATGCATCTTTTAATTGCAAGACTGCAGTCACCATCTGCAGTGATTTTTGGAGCCCAAGAAAATCAAGTCTGTCACTATTTCCATTGTTTCCCCGTCTATTTGCCATGAAGTGATGGGACCAGATGCCATGACGTTAGTTTTCTGAATGCTGAGTTTTAAGCCAGCTTTTTCACTCTCCTCTTTCACTTTCATCAAAAGACTCCTTAGTTCCTCTTCACTATCTGCCATAACGGTGGTATCATCCTTGTATCTGAGGTTATCAATATTTCTCCTCTTGATTCCAGCTAGTGCTTCAACGTGGCCAGCATTTCACATGGTTTCTGCAAGCGAATTAAATAAGCAGAGTACTATATACAGCCTTGATGTACTCCTTTCCCAATTTGGAATCAGCCCATTATTCCATGTCTGGTTCTAATTGGTCCAAGGCAGGCTTCAACAGGATGTGAACAGTGGAGGCCAAATGGCAGAGAATATATTCTGTGTTTAATTTTTTTTTTCTGATCTTATCACAAAATAAGAATTTTACAACATCATAAATCTTTTGACATAGCAGCCTTTTAATCACTAGAAAAATTGACAACACTTCTGGGAGTTGAATGCAATTCAGTTAGCTTCTACTTGAATATATCATGTCTCTATTGTTTGCTGTACATATACAACTTGTACTTGAGCTGCTTTACTGTTGAGGGCAAATCCTCATTTTTTTTCTCCCTTTCTTGCTATTCATGAAATAAGCATTATATAAATTTCCTCTGTGAATGCATAAAATTTGTAAAAGAGAGGTTAAGTTGTTCTTAAGTTTTCTAGATGATTTTTATGAATAAGTAGTCATCAAAAATGAGACCTATGGCTGACTCATTTTGAGGTTTGACAGAAAACAGCAAAATTCTGTAAAGCAATTGTCCTTCAGTAAAAAATAAATTAATTAAAATAATGTGGCCAAGGAAAAATTACACTAACAAATGTAGTAAAAAAAAAAAAACCTACCCAAGTTGCATCTGGCAGCTATAGTGATTAAGCAATGTAAAAATTATTGGAATTAAAACCACTAATAGAAAACAAAAACAGCTCAGATTTGTCTGAATCTGAAGTTAGTAACTTACAGTAGTGATTATAAAATAAATAGATACATAAAACTACTTTAAATTTCACAGAAGGATCTCGGAGAATAAAGATGAGCTATACAGACCTCCATCACATTATAACTTTGTATTTTAAATTCACTAAGTTATTCATCTTTAAAGCATGGACAGTAATAAATCTGCTTTATAATTTTGTTGAAATCACATAGGATGGCATACAAGGAACTTTTAGAACAAAGCCTCAGCTTATCATAATACTCATCAAGTATTAGTAGTATTAGTTGTTATTGTGATTGTGTCATTGTAGGAGACTATATGCTTCTGCAAAACACAGCTCTTTGGCTGAAGGATTGTTTGGGTCTCATTATTTTGAAAAACAGTAGAAACAGAAGCTCTGGAAACAGTAAGCTACCCTTTTGTAATGGAAATTTACATTTTCAAAGAATTTCTTCATCTTGGGGCTTCCCTAGTAAAGCATCTGACTGCTAATGTAGAAGAAGTGGATTTGATTCCTACTGTCAGGATGATCCCCTGGAGAAGGGAATGACAACCCACTCCAAATATTCTTCCCTGGAAAATTCCATGTACAGAGGAGCCTGGCATGCAACAGAACATAGGGTCACGTAAGAGTCAGACACAACACAACTTTCACTGTGCCTGGAAGAGAAGGACGACTGTAAATCATAAGCAATTTCTATCAATGGTGATGGCATAGACTCAAATCTGCAAAACGAATCTTTTCCTTGCTACTGAACTATTTTTGATAATCATCCCAGGACTCACCTCCTCTACACTTTTCTATGCTTTAATTAAAGATTATAGTGAAGTTCAAGTTCTAGCCACCTCTTCGAGTTTACTTATCCCTGAGTTGCTCCCATATAAACATATGCATTTCTTTTTTTTACTAATTAATGTATCTTTTATAACAGGATTCTCAGTTAAGAACCTAAAAGAATAAAAGGAATTTTTCCCTCTCCTCACATCATTATTGTAAACAATTTCATTAGTATTTTTTGAGCCTCCACTATGTGAAAGTGATTATAATAAAAACAATTTATGAATCGTCAGAGTGACAATCAATTTTAAAAGTTCAGGTTGAAATTTTATTACCTAATCCTTTCCCCTCCACCATCTACACAAATCCAGTCTAACCACCTGAATGCAAAATTATACTCCTCAGCGATTTAAGTTATGCCATTATTCCACTGCCCATTTTTTATCACAGATTTAAGCTCTTTAGTGCTATGAAACCTGCAGACACAGAAGTCCATGATTTATGTAAGTATTTGATAGCCTCACCTCTGACTTCCTAGCCTCAAATCTAGACTCTTAAACTGCCTACTTAGCTCTGTTAACTGTTTTTAATCTTGCATATTAGAGAAGCCATTCAAATGTTCTTAAGCATTATCATCTTGGCACTTTAATTGAAATATATCTTTACAGTTAAAAAAATGAAACATAACAGTGAATAAAAGCAGTCCTTTATTCACACAATGTATGCTAATGTTGACCCAACTGCTCTTGGCTTTTCAAAGGACTTCTGTGCCTTACTGGAATTTCCTGAACTCATCACTTTGATGACCATGGCTATTTTAACTTCATTGCTCTCCCAGTCGCAAAGGAGCTTTTGACATTTGGATTTTGTGTTCTTCTAATGACAATTGCAATTAAAGCTTTCCCACATCAATAAGCTGAGTTTCTAAGGCCATTTCAAGGGGTGAATTCAATATTCCAATTGCATGATGCTTATTGATTTGTGTGCTACTATTTGTGTGACTGGAAATGTACTCATTAGAAATATTCTTGACACTATTGATAAAAAATAGTGAAGATAACTAATTTCATTCAAGTATTCTGTGTTCATATAATGAGAACATAGCCGAAGCCCAGATAATTCATTGATTAGCACTGGACATATACAGAGAAAGCTGCCAACTCTCAAGCCTGACAAATAGTGCTCATACTGAAAGGATGAGTATCTAAGCTGCCTTTATAGATTACTGAAAGTGCAGTTTAATTACTTCAGAGTCATTTTTAAAAGGTCTCCCAAGAAACTGTGGATTTAGACAGCTTCGAAGCAGAAGCTTCCTCTTTAGCCCCTGACCTCTAGTAGATTCAGGAGCACTTGATGCTCACCCTAGGTTCACAGGGTACAAGTGAGTGCTTCCTTTGTAAGTCCTACAGACACCTGCTGACACAATCTAATTTTACTAGCTAGGAAAACTCAGAAAAAATAAGTAAAGTAAAACAAATCTTCCCAGAGCAATTTAGAGATGTTTGTTTCATTCGCACTTGCCTTGAGATTATACTTACCCATAGCAGTGGGTTAAAGGATAGTTATATTTATCCTCATAGTGTTCCATTAAAATTTTTCTCTTTGCCAAAACTCAATTTACTTGGTTTCCAACATTTTTAAATCATGTGTTCATTGCATATCTAAAAAAATAAATAAATAAAAAACCAATGTCATTTGAAGATATTCAGTAATCAGCTGAAGAACAAATTGAACATTTATCTTGGCTAACATTCCTTCCCAGGCTTAGTGTTTTTAATAAGCCAAAATAAATAACTTTTAAATTTATTTTTACATATATTTATGTAAGGAAAAAGAATACATAACAATCAGAATCATTTGGAAAATAAATGTGGCTGGCATTTCAGGAATCCTTTTCCTTGAATTAAAAAAGGAAATCAAGTACATAGCTTTAGATCCTGTTTTGAGCTTAATGCAGATGTGCTAGGAAAAAGTAGCAAAGAAACTCTTTATATTTAAAAAAAAATAGAAAGGAAATAAATACATAAAAGAAGGGGAAGATGTATATGTATACTCCTCTCATCTCATACTAGTCAGAAGCAAGAAAGAAGCTAATTTTTGGCTATACTGTCTGTTCTAACTAACAAACTGCACAATAGTTGAAGACACATCAATGGGCATTAAGATATCAGCAGGTTTCAATGACTAACTTAAGGTAGCCTGGCCAGTTGTTGGCAGAAAGGGTACTACTAGGAAAAGAAACTACCACAGGCATATACAGCAATCCCATTGTACAGATGTAGCAAATAGACAAAGTGTATATATAGAAAAGAGACTACATAGAATGGGCAAGCAACTGTAAACAGAATATACAATTTTGACTGATTTTTTTCTGTGTGTGTGTTTGTGTGTGTGTGGAGACAGAGAGTATCAATTAGAGTAATAATTGTGTATCTTGTTCTAGAAACCCAGAGAGGAAAAAAATAGACTATCAGTATAATAAAATTAACAGCAAAAGGAGTTGCTTCATAAGTTGAATGGTAATTGACATGAAGTGATGTATACAATTTTGTTTGATATTTCCATCTTCTGTATGCAAAGATTGCTTTATCTAGGTGATAGTGGACCTTCTTCAGTGAATGGTTTGATTTTTCTTGATATGATTAGGAAGCAAATAATATGAAAAAACATTCACTTCCAAATAAATAATAAACCGTCTATCTAGACAATATAAAAAAATAATCCTTTCTATAAATATTTGAAATCATATATATGAAGAGTTGTATACATCTTACTGAATATGGAAATATATATTATTTCTTGTCTTTCACTCTAATTCTTTTATCTTTCTGCATATCATCTTTCTAGTTAGAAAAAATTAGAAAAGGTAGAAAAAAATTTGCTTTCCTTAAGACAGTTTTCTCAAAATAGCATTGTTTATCTATATATTAATTTATTTAATAATATTTCCTGAGTACTTGCCATATGACCAAAACTATGTCACTTTCCAGGTGTTAGGTAGTTAGAATAGGAAAAAAGAGTCCAGAATGGTGGTGGCTAAAAGACAAAGAAGGGAAAAGCCGATGAAAATAGAACAAAGAAAGATTCCAGGACCAGAGTGAGAACCTCAGGTGAAACAAAAAGCCCTCCTGGCTAGCTCAGTTTACACGGGACAGGCTCAGGGGGAGGAGAAAAAGCATATAAAAAGAGGAGCCAAAATTGAGCCTCTGGCCTCTCTTCTCTTGTCATCTTTTGGGTCAACCCACCCTCACATCTCAAGGAGGTATTTTCCTTTGCTTGCCAAATAAAACTGAGCTGTAACACTTGTCCATACAGCATTTCAAATTTTTGCTGCAGTGAGACAGAACCAAGAAAATTACAAACTCCCCCAACACAGGAATATCAGGATCTAGAACATACCTTCCCCACTCAAAGCAGCTGACTGGAGGAGACAGACAGGGAAACTCAAGGTTCCCTGTAGTGTGATGCTTAGAATAACTGAAGAGAACACAGCCTGCAAGGAACAGAGACTAGAGAGACCTGGGGAGACACCCTCAGAGAATGATATCTCAGCTCTGGACCCTCCTGGTCAAGCAGGATGCAGTCAAATAAAATGCAGCATGTAGGTAGTGAGAGGGGTAAGTATGGCAATTTTAAGCTTCTACAAGCTATTCTTAAGAGGCATATTCAAAAATATTATATGCAGAATGGCTAGAGTGGGAGAACCTTAAGTCGTATACGTTGACTGATACATTAGGTATATGACAAATATGAAGTGAGACTGAAATGCAATAGGCAGGTCAAAAGGAGACATTTGCATTATATGAAGAGAATTATTTATATGAGAGTGTTTGTATGTGTAAGATTCTATTCAATATCTGCCTTTTTGCCCTAAAAAGATTTATGTGAGTTATTTTGTACTTTGGATTTAATTTTGAAGCATCTTCTAAGACTATCAAAAATGAGAATCATGAATGACAAGAGAATCTCTTATTGGTCAGAAATATATTTCCTTTGCTTACCTTCTCTGGCTCTCTCCTACCCCAAATGAGTGTTCCATAAAATTATCTTCATCACTTTTATCAAGAAGGATTGTTTTATCTTCATAAAAGATGATAACAAATGCATGTCATAAAGAATAGGGATTGATAATCTTTGTAATGTTATCTACGCTAATGTAACTACGAATGCTATTCACATTCCTTGTATGTCACAACAGAAAATGCATAATACAGGCAGAACAGTGAAAGTATCGTTTCAAGTAGTCCTATTCAACAAAACAGTTTACATTCTATTGTCAATGAAATATTTCTAAGCTGTTTGCTTGAATAATGTGTGAGGTAAAGCATTTGACAGGTTAATTATACATTGCTTTAAAAAGTATTTCTTAGGATTTTACTTGGAATTGGTTGTGTTTTAATCCCTTTGAGTCTTCCTTTGCTCTTTTATCATAGAACCAGAAAAACAGCTTTTTTAAGATTCTACCTGCAAGAGAAGGTGTCCTTCTCTCTTTATTTTCAAACGTCTACTCACCCCTTTACTTTTTCCTCCCAAGGCAGGAGTCATTCCTGAGGGGAGTGGTCAATGCCTGAGACATTATTTAGGGGCCTGTTTTACTAACACTTTAGAAGTCAAGAGCCAAGTGCAGTTTTCAGATGATAGTGTTCAGATTATATCCAGGCAAGTTTTCTATCCAGACAGTGGCTCTCTTTGGATTATCTTCCTCTTTCACCATTTTTTTTTTTTAGTTTATTAAGGTATAGTTGATTTACAATATTAGTTTCAAGTGTACAACATAGTGATTCAAAAGGTGTATAGATAATACTCCATTCAAATTGTTATAAAAGTTAGCTGAATTCCCTAAGCTGTCCAATGTACTTTTCTAGCTTATGTTAGATGTAGCAGTTTGTACTTTTTAAACCACTGTCCCTATCTTCCCCTCTTCTTCTCCAGCTTTCTTATGGGGTAACAATGGACTACATGTATGCTAAGTTGCTTCAATTATGTCTGACTCTTTGCAACCCCATGGACTGCAGCCCACTAGGCTCCTCTGTCCATGGGATTCTCCAGGCAAGAATACTGGAGTGGGTTGCCATGTCCTCCTCTGGGGGATCTTCCTGATCCAGGGATTGAACCTGCACCTCCTGTGACTCCTACACTGTAGACACATTCTTACTGCAGAGCTGCAAAGGACCTGGACACAATCCCACTCATTTTAGATTCAAGGAAAGGAGATGGAAACACAAGTCTTGTTTTGTTCTCCTGGCTTAAGCAGTGTTCTCCAATTAACTTTATCACAGCTCAACTCAGAAGTTGTTAAAGATTTGCCCAGCTACGGATACAGCAGCACTTTGCTTGCCATTCAAACTGGACTTCTAGTAAGTATTATTCTGTCAGACAGAAACCGAGGACTAGAGGAATCCTGTGTCAAAACCATTGAAAGACCAGTTATCATGCAACAGACCACATAACCCATACTTCAAGCTGCTTTCCAAGAAATTGAAAGGTATTTTCCCTTATCTGTGATCATTATGAAGAAATGTATCCACAAAATCATTTATCAATATGTATTAAATATCTACTATACCTTTATATTCCTCCTGTTCTTAGCAATTTACTATATTCCAGACTCATATTTTCTAAATATAGATGAGATCTCAACTTCTATAAATACTAGGTAGCATAAAAATATCAAAACCAAAAAGAGCTGTCTTGCCGAAAACCTTCCATGCTTAGTCTTATTTAATTTACTCCTTCCTCACCCTCAGCCCTCATCTGATTCATTACAAGTGGCTCTTCACTTCAGCTCCAAAATAAACTTTGATTCTAACCATTTATTTTTTATCTCACTGTTAGCATATTACTCCAAAGCCTTCCTCACTACTTCTCTTCTTAAAGAAGCAGTTCAGTTCAGTTGCTCAGTCGTGTCCGACCCATTGTGACCGTATGAACTGCAGCACACCAGGCCTCCCTGTCCATCACCAACTCCCAGAGTCCACCCAAACCCATGTCCATTGAGTCAGTGATGCCATCCAACTGTCCCATTCTTCACCAGCTCTCAGTATTTCCCAGCATCACAGTCTTTTACAATGAGTCATCTCTTCAAATCAGGTGGCAAAAATATTGTAGTTTCACCTTCAACATTAGTCCTTCCAATGAACACCCAGGACTGATCTCCTTTCGGATGAACTGGTTGGATCTCCTTGCAGTCCAAGGGACTCTCAAGAGTCTTCTCCAACACCACAGTTCAAAAGCATAAATTATTCAGTGCTCAGCTTTCTTTATATTACAACTCTCACATCCATACATGACCACTGGAAAAACCGTAGCTTTGACTAGACAGACCTTTGTTGGCAAAGTAATGTCTCTGCTTTTTAATATGCTGTCTAGGTTGGTCATAACTTTCCTTCTAAGGAGGAAGCATCTTTTAATTTCATAACTGCAATCCCCATCTGGATCATTTTGGAGCCCAGAAAAATAAAGTAAGACATTATTTCCCCATCTATTTACCGTGATCTTAGTTTTCTGAATATTGAGCTTTAAGCTATCTTTTTCACTCATCTCTTTGGCTTTCATCAAGAGGCTCTTTAGTTCTTCCTCACTTTCTGCCAAAAGGGTGGTGTCATCTGCATATCTGAGGTTGTTGATATTTCTCCTGGCAATCTTGATTCCAGTTTTTGTTTCCTCCAGCCCAGGGTTTCTCATGATGTACTCTGCATATAAGTTAAATAAGCAGGGTGACAATATACAGACTTGAGGTACTCCTTTCCCTATTTGGAACCAGTCTGTTGTTCCATGTGCTGTTCTAACTGATGCCTCATGACCTGCATACAGATTTCTCAAGAGGCAGGTCAGGCAGTCTGGTATTCCTATCTCTTTAAAAATGTTCCACTGTTTCCTGTGATCCACACAGTCAAAGACACTGGCATAGTCATTAAAGCAAAAATAGATGTTTTTCTGGAACTCTCTTGCTGTTTTGATATCTGGTCCCTCTGCCTTTTCTAAAACCAGCTTGAACATCTGGAAGTTCATGGTTCATGTATTGCTGAAGCCTGGCTTGGAGAATTTTGAGCATTACTTTACTAGCATGTAAGATGAGTGCAATTGTGTAGTAGTCTGAGCATTCTTTGGCATTGCCTTTCTTTGGGATTGGAATGAAAACTGACCTTTTCCAGTGCTGTGGCCGTTGCTGAATTTTCCAAATTTGCTGGCATATTGAGTGTAGCATTTTCACAGCATCATCTTACAGGATTTGAAATAGCTCAATTGGAATTCCATCATCTCCACTAGCTTTGTTCATAGTGATGCTTTCTAAGGCCCATTTGACTTCACATTCCAGGATGTCTGGCTCTAGGTGAGTAATCACACGATCATGATTATCTGAGTCATGAAGATCTTTTCTTTTTTTACACTTCTGTGTATTCTTGCCACCTCTTAATATCTTCTGCTTCTGTTGGTTCCCTACTATTTCTGTCCTTTATTCAGCCCATCTTTGCATGAAATGTTTCCTTGGTAACTCTAATTTTCTTAAAGAGATCTCTAGTCTTTCCTATTCTATTATTTTCCTCTATTTCTTTGCATTGATCACTGAGGAAGGCTTTCTTATCTCTCCTTGCTATTCTTTGGAACTCTGCACTCAGATGGGAATGTCTTTCCTTTTCTCCTTTGCTTTTTACTTCCCGTCTTTTCACAGCTATATCTAAGGCCTCCTCAGACAGACATTTTGCCTGTTTGCATTTCTTTTTCTTGAAAATGGTCTTGATTCCTGTCTCCTGTACAATGTCATGAACCTCTGTCCACAGTTCATCAGGCACTCTATCAGATCTAGTCCCTTAAATCTATTTCTCACTTCCACTATATAGTTATAAGGGATTTGATTTAGGTCATACCTGAATGGTTTAGTGGTTTTCTCCACTGTCTTCAATTTAAGTCTGAACTTGTCAATAAGGAGTTCATGATCTGAGTCACAGTCAATTCCCAGTCTTGTTTTTTATGACTGTATAGTGCTTCTCTAACTTTGGCTGCAAAGAATATAATCAGTCTGATTTCAGTGTCAACCATCTGGTGATGTCCATGTGTAGAGTCTTCTCTTGTGTTGTTGGAAGAGGGTGTTTGCTAAGACCAGTGTGTTCTCTTGGCAGAATTCTGTTCTCTTTTGCCCTGCTTCATTCTGTACCCCATGGCCAAATTTGCCTGTTACTCCAGGTGTTTCTTGACTTCCTAAAAACTACAATTGCCTCCCAATTGATCTTCTTGCTTCATTAGAACTAATTTAGCATTTTACTGATTAGAACTCTGCAGTGTCTTCCAGTACTCTGAGAATAAGTTCAAACTCAATATCTTAGCCTAAAAGAGCCTACATTCAATTGGCCCACAGTCCTATGTCTTAGACTTTCCTTTTCTCTTTGATTTCTGTGCCACAGACACACTGACTTATTTTAATCATCAGCCACGTTTTGGTGTCTGCATTAGCTGTTTTCTCCACCAATAAAGTTCTTGCTATCATGTTTTTTTTGTCTTTATGAACTTGAACATTATTTAATTTATTTTATAAATATATATTCATGAAGGAAACTATAAATCATAAATCAGAACTATAAATCACTTTTGTTAATAAGATAAATGTTATTTTTTATTTTTAAAAATGTGTGTCTAAGTAAACAATAGCAGATATTATTTGAAATATTTTATATTATTTAGTAAATATGTTTAGGTACTATAGTTTGCTCTAAATATCATCTTCCATTAATTTTGAAATTTATACACTAGAAATCATTTTTTTAAATTTATTTATTTATTTTTACCTTTACGTTATTGTGTTGGTTTTGCCATACATTGACATGAATCTGCCATGGGTAATACATTTTTAACAATCTCTAAAATCTGCTTTACTTTTCTCTCATTCCACCCCAAAACAAGGAATTTCACCTTTTTCTCAAGTGCACACGGGACCTTCTCCAGGATAGATCACATCCTGGGCCATAAATCTAACCTTGATAAATTCAAAAATATTGAAATCATCCCAAGCATCTTTTCTGACCACAATGCAGTGAGATTAGATATCAACTACAGGAGAAAACTTCTCAAAACTTCCAACATATGGAGGCTCAACAACACACTGCTGAATAACCAACAAATCGCAGAAGAAATTAAAAATGAAATTCAGTTATGCATGGAAACGAATGAAAATGAAAACACAACAGCTCAAAACCTATGGGACACTGTGAAAGCAATGCTAAGGGGAAAGTTCATAGCAATACAAGCTCACCTCAGGAAACAAGAGAAAAATCAAATAAATGACCTTACTATACACCTAAAGCAACTAGAAAGGGAAGAGATGCAGAAGCCCAGGTCTAGTAGAAGGAAAGAAATCTTAAAGATCAGGGCAGAAATTAATGCAAAGGAATCAAAAGTGACCATAGCAAAAATCAACCAAGCCAAAAGCTGGTTCTTTGAGAAGATAAATAAAATTGACAAACCATTAGCCAGACTCATCAAGAAACAAAGGGAGAAGAACCAAATCAACAGAATTAGAAATGAAAACGGAGAGATCACAACAGAAAACACAGAAATACAAAGGATCATAAGAGACTATTATCAGCAACTATATGCAAATAAACTGGACAATTTGGATGAAATGGACAAATTCCTAGAAAAGTACAACTTTCCAAGACTAAACCAGGAAGAGATAGATAATATTAATAGACCCATCACAAGCACGGAAATTGAAACCGTAATCAGAAATCTTCCAAAAAACAAAAGCCCAGGACCAGATGGCTTCACAGCTGAATTCTACCAAAAATTTAGAGAAGAGCTAACACCTATTCTACTCAAACTCTTCCAGAAAATTGCAGACGAAGGTAAACTTCCAAACTCATTCTATGAGGCCTCCATCACCCTAATTCCAAAACCCGGCAATGATGCCACAAAAAAAGAAAACTACAGGCCAATATCACTGATGAACTCTCTTAACCATTTCTTAAAACATTGCCATCCCAGGATTGATGCTCGGGGCTGGTGCAGCGAGATTTCCCGGGGGGGAGGGAGGAGGGAGGGGGGTTCCGGAGGGCAAGCATATGTAAACCCATGGTGATATCATGACAATGTATGGCAAAAACAATAAAAAAAAAAACATTGTTATTTAAGCTTCCACATGCATATTTCAGAGTCAAGATAGCACTTACCCTTTTCTTACTGATTTGATATTCATTTATTTTTCTATTATACAATGACTATTAAATGTAACAAAAGTGATTTACAAAATCGACTTATGATTTACAGTTTTCTTTGTGACTATATTTTTGATGATCACTTTTTTAAGTTGCAAATTATTTGAAAATTTCTGTGGATTCAAAAGCACAAATAAACATGTATAGTTATATGGTATCTTGCCCAGGGTTTTGAATCTAGCATTAATGTATAACACAAAAAATAATAAGAATTAGTATTGTTTGAAAATCCTTTAAGAATGTTTTAGTTTGGTGACCTATAGAATCATACTGGAAAAGACTAATGGAACTTTTGAACAATACACAATGAAGTCATTGATTTGCATTTAAAGGGCAACTTTAATTTTTAAAAATGTGTATCTAAGTAAACAGTGGCAGATTTTATTTTCTTGGGTCCCAAAATCACTGCAAACAGTAACTGCAGCCACAAAATTATAAGATGCTTGCTCATTCAAAGAAAAGCTATAACAAACCTAGACAGTGTATTACAAAACAGAAACATCATTTTGCAGACAAAATCTGTATAGTCAAAGCAATGATTTTTCCCAAAGTCATGTACAGATGTAAGAGTTGGGTCATAAAAAGGCTGAGTGCTGAAGAATTGATGCTTTTGAATTATGGTGCTGGAGAGGACTTTTGAGAGTCTCCTGGACAGCCAGGAGATCAAACTCATCAATCCTAAAGGAAATCAACCCTGAATATTCATTGGAAGGACTGACAGCTGAAGCTGAAACTCCAATCCTTTGGCCACCCAATGCAAAGAGCCAACTCATGGGAAAAACCCAGATGCTGAGAAAGATTGAAGGCAGGAGGAGAAGGGGACAACAGAGCATGGTTGGATGGAATCACTGACTCAATAGACATGACTGAGCAAGCTCCAAGAGATAGTGAAGGACAAGGAAGCCTGGTGTGCTGCAGTCCATGGGATCGCAGAGTCAGACACGACGTAGCAGTAAACAACATCTAAATAACACACAAATATTTACTCTGGTAACATATGATGTGAGAAGGAATGGAAATGTTTTCAGGGATAAGAAACTGAGCAGACTCACCTATGCTATTTAATTTGTTACACTGATCTCTCTGTCCTTCTCCCTCTGTTTCAGTCTGTGTCTCTGTATCTCTCTGTCTCTGAAGTGAAGTTGCTCAGTCGTGTCTGACTCTTTGTGACCCCATGGACTAGAGCTCACCAGGTTCCTCCATCCATGGGATTTTCCAGGCAAGAATACTGGAGTGGGTTGCCATTTCCTTCTCCAGGAGATCTTCCTGACCCAGGAATTGAACCCAGATCTCCCGCATTGTAGGCAGACACTTTACTGTCTGAGCCACCAGGGAAGTTCTCTGTCTCTAGCAGCCTTCATTTTCAGATAGCTCTCCAGCAGGCCCCCAGATATTAAGTCAGATGCATGCCCCTCAGACTGATACTCCAAGACAGCCAAATGAAGTTCCCACATAGAGCTCAGGCACCCCTCAGTAGGCTACTTTTGTGCTGGATGTTTGGGTGGATGAATCCAAGCACGTGATGCCTAAAGAGCCATTTCTCGCCTCAGATCACAACAATCCAGAAACTCTCCTGGGCAAGAGCCCTGGTGAATTTTGAAGGTTGGATGCCTTGAGGGTTTCTCTGTCAGGTGAAGGCCTTAAAAGCTGAACCCCAATTGCGAGGTTCAAACTGTTTGTTCCTTAGGAGAAGCTCCGGGTTTTGAGTTTCTTCAAATTATTAATATAGTTATATTTATATATGGGCTTCCCTTTTAGCTCAGATGGTAAAGAATCTTCCTACATGCAGAAGAACCAGGTTTGATCCCTGGGTCAGGAAGATGCCCTGGAGAAGGGAATGACAATCCACTCCAGTATTCTTGTCTGGAGAATCCCATGGTCAGACCACAGAGTCTCAAATAATCGGATGCAACTGAGCAACTAATATTTTCACTTTCACTTTCATACACATAGAGACAGAGAGTGAGCATATTTCCCATTCAAAAGTCTTTGTCTTATTTTTGCTTTGCTTGATATTAAAATTCACACTTCTGTCAATTTGTTTGAACTTAATATGTGTATCTTTGTCAATCTCTTATTTTCTTCTTTTTATTTTTTTGGTATATTTTATTTTATGTACAAATCTGGGCTCAGTTGTTCAGCCCTGTCTGACTCTTAGTGACCCCATGAACTGTGGCCTGCCACATTTTTCCAGGCAGAAATAATGGAGTGGATTCTCATTTCTTTCTACACATACAAATCTAATTAAGAAATTATAGATTTATTCATCTACAAAGTTACTTTACTGAACCTGACAGTCTCTCTTTTCATGGTGTACTGTAGTTTTATTATTGGTACTGTTTTTGGCCTTCCTCTCTAACTTGAAATTTGTGTATCTTCTTGTCCCTTTCTATGGCTTTCTCTTAGACTTTAAAATATATATTCAAATGCATATCTTCTATGAAAAGCTTCAGCAAATCTTTTATAAAAATTTTTTCATGTCTTTCAGAATCATAATTCTCTTTTGCATTACTCTTGGCAGAGTTCTAACAATCACTTTTAGTTTCATAGGTAGACTGTCAACATTTGTTACATATAAATATAATCAATTCAAGGGCCATGTCACTTGAGGTTTTCAGTGCTGGGAGATATCTCTAGGTAGTCCTTCTGATCAGCTTCTTTATGAGAAAAATGGGGTTACAACTCAAGATGTTGATGTAAGAGGACCCTGCACGTCCTCCCACAAACACACTGAATGTACAGCTACATATGGAACAACTTCCTCTGAAAATTGTACTTTGAGAGATAGAAACCGCACACGGACAGAGGGTAGAAGAAGCTGGAACCCAGTTTACCATAAACCCCACCCTAGCTCAGGGAAGCTCAGTTAGGAGGAAACTCAAAATCCCGGCTTTTTCAAGAGGAGCGAAGGGTTTGAGCATCACACTGGGCATCCCCGAATTTAAAGATCTGTATCTGACCAATGAACTGCTGAAACATCTATATTTGAAAATCCAGCAGGGCTCTTGCCCATGAGACCCATGGAGTTGTTGTGATCGACTTTAGGCGTGTCAGCCTGAGGAGCAGGCATCTTTCTTGCCACATATTTGACGGCCTGCTGGGGAGCTGTTGGAAAATCGAGGCTTGCAGGGACATCTGTGTCCTCTCTCTCCGCCATGCTCCTGGGTGCCAGTACCCCATGTGATAAAGGCTTTATCCATGTCTAGTGTCCTGGTTCTTAATTCTAGTGCCATGGGTTTTTGCAGCACTGACCCAGCAGATGCCCCTTGATCACCTAGCTCTGGCAACCAGGGGCCCATGGGACTGTAGCAATCAGAAAAATATTAATAGTTCTTAGCAGGTAGCCACCCTCTGTACAGACAGCAGCTGACTAAAATATACTCCCTGATCTTTCTGTGGAAAAAGCCTATTTGCTTGTTCTAAAGCTTCAGCATGAGAGACAGACTTCAGGTTTTGCTCACATCTAAAGACCTCTATCTATATCACATCTAAAGGGCTTCCCTTGTGGATCCTCAGCTGGTAGAGAATCCATCTGCAATGTGGGAGACCAGGGCTCAATCCCTGGTTTGGGAAGGTGCCCTGCACAGTCCATGGGATTGCAAAGAGTCTGACAAAACTGAGCGATTTTGCCTTCACAAAGAACTATACACCAGCTCTTGGGGCCTGTAAGCCACTGCACACCATCTAACCACTGTCTGTCTGCCTCACCCCACCTCACCAGAATCTCACAAACAGGAGCTTACACAGCAGCCCCAAGGTTTTGACTGCAGCCAGGGGACACTCTAAATCTCCTTGGCACTGGCAGCCAATAGAGATTACGTGGTCCCACATGTCTTTGCTGACTTCCCTGGTGGCTCAGATGGTAAAGTGTCTATCTACAATGCGGAAGACCCAGGTTCAATACCTGGGTTGGGAAGATCTCCTGGAGAAGGAAATGGCAACCCACTCCAGTATTCTTGCCTGGAAAATCCCATGGATGGAGGAACCTGGTGAGCTACAGTCCATGGGGTCACAAAGAGTTGGATACAACCGAACAACTTCACACATGTGGTATATATTTGCATACTTTAAAAGGTACTGCCTAAGGGTCCATGTTCCAATTAGCCTGAATCTATATGTTGACTGAGATTCTCCCATGTGGGACACTCACAGGTCTTGGCACAGCCTCAACTACTGGGAGCCATTAAAAATAGAATAAGCTGTTTAGACAACCACAAATGTTTAAGAGACAACCGAGACCTAGGGTAGGGTTGAACAGCACATTTCACCTCCTACAGGAAGCCACTTCTTCGCGACTAGGAGAAGTGGCTATTTTGTCTAAAGTACAGAAACTGACACACAGAGTCAAGCAAAATGAAAAGGGTAAAATCTTAAGGGGAAAAAATTATGAAATGGAGATTAGCAATTTACCTGATAAACAGTTCAAAGTAATGGCCATAAGGATTTTCAGGAACTCAGGAGAAGAATGGATGAACACAGTATGAACTTCCACAACGAGACAGGAGGCGTAAGGAAGCACTAAACTGAAGTGACAAAGCTAAAGACAAGAAGGGCCGTCACCTCAGCCACGACACTTTCCTACCTGTGTTCCAGGTGGGATTTCTCACTCACTGGATTTTTTCAGTCACATCCCAACTACTTTCTATCCTCCAAAAAACCTTAAAGTTACTTTATCTGTATGATCCTTCACTCTGCTTTCCACGATTACAAATTAACTGTGTCTAGTACCTTTGTTGTCTTTCAGTAAAGTTTGGAGGTGAGAAAAAACTTGCACTTAGTCTATCATCTTGAACCAAAAAGTTTAAAGCCATATAATTTCTGGAATACTCTATCTTCCCCTTCTTCCTCCTTGGTCTAGCAAAACTTTTCCAGGGCTGTTTTTCAAAGGCCATATTTTGTGCCATCTCTAGCTGCTTCCTCATTCACTGAACCAGCCCTGGTGTTCTTAACATATCCTTTCTCATGGTTCATACAGATTATCTTCTTCCCTCAGAAGAAGGGAAGTTATAATTTCTATTCACAGCTTTTAGGACCTATTAGGTACTATTAGGGTACCTAGTGCAAAATTTTGTAGAGAGTAGATATTCAATAAATACCAATATCAAAGAAAAATCTCAAAATTTAAGCATAAAAGACCCTTGATGATTGTATAATTCAATATGCTTTCTCTGTGGATGGCATAACAAGATCACTCTAGAATCCACACTGACAGAAAGTGTCCCTTGTCCTTTGTATTAGGTGATGAACTCATAGACTTTTAAGTTTAGAGGCAAATAAAGAGTTATTCAACACTTGGAGTAGACATTTATACCTTAGTTGATGACCTGACATGCAGATACTTTGTGAATATTTTTTGTGATATTAAAAATGCTCACTATTTTTTACAAAGCATTATATCATTTTTATTTTTTATTTTAATTTTTTAAATTTTAATTGGAGGTTAATCACAATATTGTGGTTTTTGCCATACATTCACATGAATCAGCCATGGGTGTACATATGTTTTCCATTCTGAACCCCCCTCCCACCTCCTTCCCCATCCCATTCCTCAGGGTCATCCCAGTGCACCAGCCCTGAGCACCTAGTCTCAGGCATCAAACCTGGACTGGCGATCTGTTTCACATATGATAATATACATGCTTCAGTGCTATTCTCTCAGATCATCCCACCCCCACCTTCTCCCACAGAGTCCAAAAGACTGTTCTTTACATCTGTGTCTCTTTTGCTGTCTCTCATATTCATTTTTAAACAGAGAGAAATATAGAATGTTTTTACCTTAACTAAGTAAGTCATGCTTAACTGAATTTTCCTCTCATTAAAAACCCAATTCTGATCTGTTATTTCAGCTCGGTTCCTATTCCACATGGCATTCCTTTAGTTGTTTACAACAATAAAATTAGATATATATCAGAGATTGAAAATGTCAACATAACATTGGGGTATGGGGCTGTCACTCCCTCATACCTTGATTAGGTAATTCAAACCAGTTTTCTTGTTGAACCTAGAGCTAACTTTACAGTTCTTAACTAAGTTTTGTAGGCAACTTCTGTCTATGGATGATCAGTGGTACATATAATAAATGATACACTTGTTGAAAATATTCACAGTCTCTCTCTCGGATGCTGACCTTACTTCTGCCTTACCTATAGGATCTAACTCTGAAACACATATTTGACTTAGTTTGCTCAATAAAATATGCATAGAATTGAATATGTTGCTTGTAAGCCGAAACTTCAAGAAACAATTGTAATTCACACTTTTCCAGATCTCTTTCCACTTTGCTGTGGGAATGTCTATGTTAGTGAGGTTCTTGCAATAAAAACCATATCAAGAAAAATTGCAACATGAAGAAGAAATAAGCCTTTGTGTTATTAGTCACTGATGTGTGGTTGTTGTTTATAACTACAGCATAGTCTGTTCTCTCCTGAAGCTCTGTGAATGAATTCACTCATTTATTCATTCACCTAATAGGTTTTCATCTCCAATCATTATTAGATTCTGGGAACACAGCACTAAAAAAGATAGACATAGAAGTTCTGTGTAGGCATGAAAAGATGCTCAACCTCACTCATTATCAGAGAAATGCAAATCAAAATCACAATGAGGTACCACTTCACACCAGTCAGAATGGCTGCCAGCCAAAAGTCTACAAGCAATAAATGCTGGAGAGGATATGGAGAAAAGGGAACCCTCTTACACTGTTGGTGGGAATGCAAACTAGTACAGCCACTATGGAGAACAGTGTGGAGATTCCTTAAAAAACTGTAAATAGAACTGCCATATGACCCAGAAATCCCACTGCTGGGCAGATACACCGAGGAAACCAGAATTGAAAGAGACACGTGTACCCCAATGTTCATCACCGCATTGTTTACAATAGCCAGGACATGGAAGCAACCTAGATGTCCATCAACTGACGAATGGATAAGAAAGCTGTGGTACATATACACAATGGAATATTACTCAGCATTAAAAAAAATTCATTTGAATCAGTTCTACTCAGGTGGACAGAACTGGAGCCTATTATCCAGAGTAAAGTAATCCAGAAGGAAAAACAACAATACAGTGTACTAATGCATATATATGGAATTTAGAAAGATGGTAATGAGAACCCTGCATGCGAGATAGCAAAAGGAACGTAGATGTATAGAACAGACTCATGGACTCGGTGGAAGAGGGCAAGGGTGGGATGATATGGGAGAATGGCATTGAAACATGTAAATTATCATATGTGAAATCAATCACCAGCCCAGGTTTGATGCCCGGGGCTGGTGCACCGGGATGACCCAGGGGGAGGGAATCAGGAGGGAGGAGGGAGGGAGGTTCTGGAGGGGGAGCATATGTATACCCATGGCAGATTCATGTCAATGTATGGCAAAACCAACACAATAGTAACAAACTATAGAAATGATCCCTGAAAGAAAACAGTGTGGAGGTTCCTTAAAAAGCTGCAAATAGACCTGCCATATGACCCAGCAATCCCACTGCTGGGCATATACACCGAGGAAACCAGAATTGAAAGAGCCACATGTACCCCAATGTTCATTGCTGCATTGTTTACAATAGCCAGGACATGGAAGCAACCTAGATGCCCATCAACTGATGAATGGATAAGAAAGCTGTGGTACATATGGAATATTACTCAGCCATTAAAAAGAATACATTTCAATCAGTTCTAATGAAGTGGATGAAACTGGAGCCCATTATCCAGAGCGAAGTAAGCCAGAAGCAAAAACAACAATACAGTATATTAACGCATATATATGGAATTTAGAAAGACGGTAATGAGAACCCAACATGCGAGACAGCAAAAGGAACGCAGATGTATAGAATAGACTCGCGGACTTTGTGGATGAGGGTAAGGGTGGGATGATATGGGAGAAGGGCATTGAAGCATGTTAATTGTCATGTGTCTAATCAATCGCCAGCCCAGGATTGATGCTTGGGGCTGGTGCAGCGAGATTTCCCAGGGGGGAGGGAGGAGGGAGGGGGTTCCGGAGGGGAAGCATATGTAAACCCATGGTGATATCATGACAATGTATGGCAAAAACAATAAAAAAAATAAATAAAATAAAATAAAATAAAAAAAAAACAACACAATAAAGGAAAGAAAATTAAAAAAAAGAAGAAGTTCTGTGTAGAACTTACATTAATAAAAGAAACTTATTTCTAATGTTTTAACGTAACAAAGAATTAGAGATTGAGATAAATGCAATGAATGGAACTGGTTAAATATTATGATAGAGAGAAAAGGAGTGAACAAATAGAGACTGAAATAGATATTGTGTTTACAAGCCCTTATGTAAGGAGACAGATTTACATTAAAGTTTGAAAAATATAGCTATTAACAAAGTATGAGAGATTTTGAATAAAGTAAGAATGGATCAAGTGTAGTGACAACATGATCAAAAAGCTAAAAGGGAAAAAAAGAACGATGTATGTCAAAAATTGAAAGGAAGTCAGTATGAACTAAAAAATATTGAATAGTTAATAGGAATGAGTTCTGAAAGCAATGAGTCAACTATAGGACTGTAAACAAAGGTGTGATGTACACATATTAAATGTCACCCTGACTACTCTACAGGGGTGGAAAGAGAGGAAACCACTAAGAGACCTTTGAGGTAATCATGGGAAACAATATGGAGATGTAGACTAGGGTAAGAGCCATGAAGATTGTGGCCATATGAAAATTTTAATATGAGAATGGAATCAGTGGCAATTGCCAACAGAGTAGAAGAAAATCTGAGATTAGGGACAGAATAAAGAATAACCTTGATGTGCCATTTCTTGAAAGAATGGCATAGGTACAGGCTTTTTTAAAGTATTACAATGAGCAGAAACGGAGAATTCAAAGTTGGGCCCAATAAGTTTTTGTTTTGCTCTGAAATGTTTAAATGGGTGTCACATAGACAACTGAGTACATATGACTGAAGTTCAAGGATAATATCTGTGCTGGAAATACAAATTTGTGAATTATTACAATACAAATGCCATTTAAAGGCATAGATGTGAATATAATTTCTTAGCAAAATCATATATAGACAAGAAAGTAAGAAGGCAATATTGAATCTTACACAACATCAGTCCACCAGGAATTTAGTAAGGAGCAATGCCAGTGAAGAGGACTGAAAAGAATCCATTTTGAAAAAGAGGAGAATGCATGAAAATGATACAACAGGAATTATTAAGTCTTTCCAAAATAGAGTGATTTGTCACATGGACCAAATGCTGTTGAGACACCAAATGAGTTAGAGAAAAATAGTGTTTATTAAATTTGGTAACATGAGAGACTCTTAGAGATTTTGAAAATAGTCACTGAAGGAGGAATCTGGACCAAGAAGGGTAGTACATGAGTTATTGTCAAAGAGGTGTGTGTGCCTCTCTTTAGCAAATTGAAGCTACTGAAAAGGGGAACAGAAATAGGAAAATTCCTGGAAAGTGTCACACATCTGTGGAGGATGTTTAAAGAATGTGAGGCACCAAAGCTTGTTTCATGTAGATGGAAATAATCTATATTAAGAGAGAGATTTATGATGTACTAGAAAAAAATTTTAGCCATAGGCATGAATTCCTTGAGATGATGGAAAGGAACAGAACCGAGAGTGCATGTGAAGATATGGGACTTGGATAAGAGATCAACTCATTCCTTCATCTTTACCTGACTGGGGCAGACAATGGTGCTTCAGGGGCAGAGAGTTTTACCGACTGAGATTCCCTCAGTGAAGTAAGGATAAAATACGAGTAAGGAGAAGGTGAGAGACTTTTAATAATACATGAGCAGGAATGAAATAGTTAAGCAGGAATACCAAGCTGATAAAGAAAACATAGCAGGCTCAATGATTATTGATTTCAAGTGTTGCTGGTCAGTGTGGTTGTAGGCTAAGACAAATACTGTGGTTTATCCAGGGTTTTGGTTTGGCTTCAAAGTATGACTGACAGAGAAAGGACTAAGCAATTGTATTTATATTTAGATCTAAACTCCAGAACACGGAAATGAAGAGACAAGGCTGATAGGTTGTAAGTTGTGAGGTAAAAGGATGAGATATCTCAATGAGGTCAAAGGATTTTCACTGTGGAGGCATTTGGGTAAGTGAGTTGGAATATTAGGAGGTAAAGGTCAGAGTAAAGGAAGCAATTTCTAGTGACAACTGTGTGCTTTCCTGGTCTTAAATATTGCCTGCTTCATCTTTTAATGCAACTGTGATTCACTTAGTAATCCCTGTTTCATAATATTATTTTTTTCTTTGCCTCAACTGCTTTAGCTATTTTTATCCTATTGCACTGAATGCATTTTTGTCAGTAACTTATAACTCTGTGTTGAACAAAGCAAAGTGCTAATTAATTAATTTGAATATTTCCAAGTCCTCCTTTCATGGAGCGGTTTCTAGATCTGTTGCCATCTCAGCTCCTCTTCTCTGAATGGATTCCATTTTCTCAAAACTCTTAACAAAATGAAATACCAAGAATGAAGAATAATCACTTAGAAATGGATTAAAAGTGTCATTGTCAGTGATAGGAAGGATTAAGACAGAGACCCAAGTTTCGTGTCTCCTGATCTAGTATGTGTATCTCTTGATCTGTACAGTGAACTAAGAATAATTGCAGCTATTTACTGAGCAGTGGCTTCCCAGGGGGCACTAGTGGTAAAGAACCTTTCTAATGAAAGAGACGTAAGAGACGTTTCATTCCTGGAAGATACCCTGGAGTAGGAAATGGCAACCCATTGCAGTATTCTTGCCTGAAGAATCCCATGGACAGAGGACCCTGGAGGACTACGGTCCATAGTATTGCAGAGTCGTACATGACGGAAGCGACTTAGCACACACAAGCTGAGTCATGATCTTTTTCCACAACAACGTTTAATACATTACATTGTGCATTTCACTATTTCTCACAAATAAACATGAGAAAGATATTAGCCCATTTTAGAGAAATAAAACTGAGGCTTAGGAAAATTAACCTGTACAATGTCACACAGCTAAGTTGTAGTGGACACCATATAAAACATCAAATAGTCTGAAAGCACAGTCCACTTTTTTTTTCCTTTGTTTTAAATGCATTTTATTCAAGCAAGCTCAGGTTGTATTTTCTGGTTTTAACAACCACTCATATATTTAAATTGAATTTAGAATAAATTAAAATTCCTTGGTAGTCTTCACATACTATTAGATTTTTTTCTTCTTGCACAATGCCAGAAACATAATAGGTATATAACAAATATTTAATTCGCTGAATTAGTTTTCTGTTCAATCAGTAAACTGAACAAACTCTGCCTCACATATCTTTTTTCCAATAATTAATTAAAACATTGATTAGAATAGAATTGAAGACAGAGTTTTGGAGAAACTTCTTTCCATCATTCTTCTAGCATGAATGTTTAACCAACTATGTCAATTTAAAATTCATCTAATATGCTATCTCTAACATACATTCTTTATCTTCTCTACAAAAATAATCTGAGAAGCTGTCAAAAATAATAATAAAATCGAATGCTTCTCCATCATATTTACTTGATCCTTCTGCAATGGCACCCCACTCCAGTATTCTTGCCTGGAAAACCGCGTGGATGGAGGAGCCTGGTAGGCTGCAGTCCATGGGGTCGCTAAGACTCAGACACGACTGAGCAACTTCACTTTCACTTTTCACTTTCATGCATTGGAGAAGAAAATGGCAACCCACTCCAGTGTTCTTGCCTGGAGAATCCCAGGGACGGGGGAGCCTGGTGGGCTGCTGTCTCTGGGGTTGCAGAGTCAGACATGACTGAAGCGATTAAGCAGCAGCAGCAGCAGTCTGCCCCAAAAACGTTATTTAAAAGACAATATAAAGAACCTGCCCACAATTCAGGAGACCCAGGTTTGATTCCTGGATGGGGAACCTACCCTGGAGAAGGGAATGGCTACCTACTCCAGTACTATTGCCTGGAAAATCCCATGGACAGAGGAGCCTGGTGAGCTACAGTCCATGGGGGTCTTAAGGACTAGGACATGACTGAGTGACTAACACTCATTTTTGGTGAGCCTATGCTGGTTTCTAACGATCACTGTTAGTTCTTCTGAGAATACACAATCCATCTTGATTATTAGTGGTCCCATTTTATGTATATTTTGTTTAGAAATAATTCTTTGCTCTTTGTTTGGTTTGTTTTTCTTAATAGCATTTGTGGGTAATGTCTGTCCGTCTATATATTTAGTCTCTCTTTGTTTTTTTTTTTTCATTCCTTTTATGTGTGTGTGTGTGTGTGTGTGTGTGTGTGTGTGTGTGTGGCAGAAAACTCTTCCAGCACTAATTGAATTCAATATTGCTTTTGGATTCCTTTTTCCATAGATGACAAAGAGTTCTCTGTGCATGTGTATGAATAGAGCAATATAGATAGCATGATTTGTGGGTGCCAGTAAGGCCTTGATACTACATGCGTTCTCTGAAGAGATTTGCATGCCATGAATGGTAGCCCTTATCTTGACAGGAAACATTTTCTGTTTGACCTTGTACTATATGGAGTCCATAGAGTAGAATTTCTAGAACTTTGGAAATGAGAAATAGTAGATGGTATTTGGAGACTTGACCCCTAAAACAAACACATAATCATGTATGTACATAATTATCTTCAAAAGAGTTGATGAGTACAATTTTGCTGTAAAGTGACCAAAGGCACTAGTATATTTCAAGAAGGACTATATCACAGAACTGTGGATGAGGGTAGAGTGGGATTGTTCTGTAAGAAAACAAAGAATAAGGAAGCTAATAAAGGAAAGTATGGCTTGTGAGACCTTGAGGCTCTGTTCAACAAACAGAGATTCTTTTCCAATAGACTTTAGATCTCTAGCCCTACTGGCAAAAGCATCCCCGTTTGAATTATCAATTTATCTTAGTTCTGCTAGTAAGTTTCATTAACCCATTTCCTTTTTTTGAATTTCTTAATCATAATGGAGTTTTCTATATCAGGCTTAATACTATATTATATATTGCTTGTTAATAAGGAGAAAATATGTTCATAAATATTCCCATTCCTGGAAAGTCATTTTTCAGTGTAAAGTAAAACCTTGATATTGGGCTAGAGAAATATATCTTTACTAACCCATTTCATCTCTCTGGAGGTATTTCTAGACTGGGAAGTGTAGTGTAGCTGTGGGCCTAGTAAAACGAAATGTTTTGCTGATCTCAGCAGTGCATCTGGAAGAGTTTTGTGATTTATCTTTCATCTATAGGATATGAGAGGAAGCAGTATGTCACCTACAGTGCTGGGAAGATGAAATAGGTGCTCATTCCCCACATCCTCTCTTCCTCTGCCAGCAACCTGAGGAACCATATGTTCCAGGCGGTGAAGCTATAAATGTGAAAAGGTGGGCAAAGTTCAAGTTCTAGTAGTCCACAAATGCCTCACTAAGAAAGCTACACAGGCAACTACTGAAAGTTACAATCAGAGAGGTGAAGTATAAGAGTATCAACTGAGAAGCAGTATAGTCCTTTTATGACCAACAGACTGAGAATTAAGAGTACAGCATAATGTTATATTTTTGAGTTGTACAAATAAGATTATAGTGGGTTGGATTATTATGTAAAATGTAACAGAGAAGGAATTAGCAGTCCTGTCTCAATTTTGTTTGGAGCTATCAGTTTTTATTTTCATTCGTATCCTTGTTTTAGTCTAGTCAATCAGAATTTTCAAGTTATTTTCAAAGACAGTGTCAAAGGTAGTAATTGAACCATTTTTTTTTTTTAATTCCAAACTTAAGTGTCTGTCTACAATGCCGGAGACCAGATTCAATTCCTGGGTCAGGGAGATCCCCTAGAGAAGGCAATATCACCCCACTCCAGTACTATTGCCTGGAAAATCCCATGGATGGAGGATCCCGGTGGGCTACAGTCCAGGGGATCGCAAAGAGTCAGACATGACTAAGTGACTTCATTTCACCACACTAGCTGTCTTTTTAAGAAAAAAAAAACATAACTCTACATTTTATTTGGTGTAAATATGTCACATATTTTCTTATGTCAATGGCATTTGATAGTTTGAACTTTAAAATTCCAGAGATCAAAAACTGTATTCATCTATTTGCTTTCCATCATTTTGCACAACCACATCCAGAAGGTCAGTGCAAAACCAAGATTAGGGTCTCATGTGTTTGAGCCTTTACCTTCATTTTTCACATGAATTCAGTCAGCTCCGGCATTAGCAAAAATATGTAAAACAATAAAACTGTTCTATGAACAAAAATGTCAGCTTTCAACCAGCTATTCTCCATCGACATAATCTTAGGTTCAGAAATTGTGTATGTAGAATTAACTACATCTTATAGTTTAAGCTTCAGTCACCTTCCTCTAGTTCTTTACCTGGTTCACTATAACTTTGAAATTAGACCCATTCTTCACCATCACTCTTCAAGGATGTCTCCCTTGACCTTCCAGATCAGACCAACTTTCCCCTTGTATGTAACAGCTAGGATCCAGTCACTATCCTTTTGGAGCCATTGTTAGAGATGGGCTTTTCCATTTTTTGTGATTCTGTAATCACTATTTGTCTCCACTGCCTGACTATACGTGCCTTTATTTTTTCTCATACAAGCATCTCTCTGTGTTTATCAGCATTGTCAGCACTTGAAGGAATTCATTAAAAATGTGTTATGTGAATAAATAAAACATTTTCCTTTTTGTTTCCTAAGTCATCATACTGTATTATCTGAAGCTTACCCTGTTTCCCCTGTTTCCTCTTTGAGTTTTCATCGATATATGCTTTTTTTTTTTTTTTTTTGCTTTTCTGCTTTCAGCTGTTTTTACTAGAAAAAATGTTCAGGTTGAGTACTATTTAAATAATCCATAGGAATTCTATCCAAAAAAATCCCCACATTCTTGTCATTTTTAAACGCCTATTAAACTTAAGGGATCATTTTATTTCATTTAAAAAGGTGGTACACCAGCCTCTAGGGCTCCACACTCAGCAAGTTATAGCAAACTGACTTAAGCCATATTCCCTTCTTCCCTTCAGGAATCTTCAAGACAAGCGGTCAATTTAGCCCCACTGTATTCTTAAAAAAGACTTTAGTGTTCTTGACAGGTGTCAGATTGCAAGTCCTTGGGGACAAATGTTTCCTATTTGCCATCAGAGCATTTATAACACAGAGAGTTGTACGTGGTTTTTCTTTCTCTTCCCCTGTTCCTTACCTTATCCAAGACCACAACCCTGACCCTCAGAGAGCAACTCCAGGTGTAGGAGAGTAATTCAGTCTCCTGGCTGTTAAATCACGTCTTTTTAGCACACTTTCTCAACAGAAGTGGCAGCAAACACGACTTGTGATATTTTTTGTGTGGTATTATACTTCATTCCCTATAATGTGGATAAAAATATTAAACATTTTATATAAAAATTACTGAATAAGCATACAATCAGAACACCTTCAACCTTTTTTTTGTTGTTGTTGTTCACATCATCAGTTCAGTTCAGTCACTCAGTAATGTCTAACTCTTTGCGATCCCATGGACTGCAGTACACAGGCCTCCCCATCCACTAACAACTCCTGGAGCTTGCTCAAACTCATGTCCATTGAGTCGGTGATGCCATCCAGCTGTCTCATCCTCTGTCATCCCCTTTTCCTCCTGCATCAAGGTCTTTTCCAATGAGTCAGTCTTTGCATCAGGTGGCCAAAGTATTGGAGTTTCAGCTTCAGCATGAGTCCTCCCAATGAATATTCATGACTAATTCCTTTTAGGATTGATTGCTTTGATCTCCTTGCTGTCCAAGGGACTCCTATGAATCTTCTCCAACATACAGTTCAAAAGCATCAATTCTTTGGTGCTCAGCTTTCTTTATAGTCCAAATCTCACATCCATGCATGACTACTTGGAAAATCATAGCTTTGACTAGATGGACCTTTGTTGGCAAAGTAATGTCTCTACTTTTTAGTGTGCTATATAGGTTTGTCATAGCTTTTCTTCCAAGGAGCAAGCATCTTTTAATTTCACGGCTGAAGTCACCATCTGCAGTGACTTTGGAGCCCCCCCCCAAAAAAAAATAAAATGTCTCACTGTTTTCATTGTTTCCCCATCTATTTGCCATAAAGTGATGGGACCAGATGAGTTTTCTGAATGCTAAGTTTTAAGCCAACTTTTCAGTCTCCTCTTTCACTTTTGTCAAGAGGCTCTTTAGTTCTTCATCATTCATCCACATCATGATTGGTGCTTTTAAAAATCATATTAAATTTGTTTTAAGGCCTCAAAATTCAGTGTCAGGATTTTGGTATTTTTTTCCACACTGAAAATGCTCTGATTTTAAGGATGAATATCTTAAAACTGCCATAAACATAAAATAGAGTGATCTCCAAAGCATTTCTTTCCTCCCCAAATGTTTTCCGTGTTTTGGTATTAGCAGTCATTCTTCAGAATCTTCTCAGGAAGCTCAATAGCCTTTTCATAAGTTTCAAGGGAGAAAAAAAAAAAAAAAAAGAACACTTAAAGCTACAGTTAGGCTCAAGCTTAGCAAATATCCTAGGAAGACTAGCTGGAGATTATCTGTACATACAGAAGGTTGCAAAATACCCAATGATGAGGACAACATCATCAGATTTAAAGATGCTATCTTTTTATCAGCATGAGGATCAGTCTTCCACTTAAATCCCAGAAAAGTTTCCAGCATTAAGAGAGAGGTGACAATTCAGCATTGGAGCATGGCCAGCAAGAGTCAGGCGTGGATAGTTCATGAAGAGGACTGCTAAAGCCAGCACCAACCATGGGGGTTGTTATTCCCTCCACCAGCCACGTGCTACAGTAGACGACTGTGAATACCATTAATCACTTGGACATCCACCTTGTTACCATGCAGAGCTTCATTCAGAATCTAAATTCATATTGATAGACTTCTCTTCAGTTCTAACATTGAATGGGACAAAGATGCTCTACCCTCCCTAGTCCTGCTGCTGCTGCTAAGTCACTTCACTCGTGTCTGACTCTCTGCGACCCCAGAGACGGCAGCCCACCAGGCTCCCCCATCCCTGGGATTCTCCAGGCAAGAACATCCGGGTGGGTTGCCATTTCTTTCTCCAATTTATGAAAGTGAACAGTGAAAGTGAAGTCGCTCAGTCGTGTCCGACTCTTAACGACCCCATGGACTGCAGCCGACCAGGCTCCTCCGTCCATGGGAGTTTCCAGGCAAGAGTACCTAGAAGATCCTGATCTGACTCCCATTGGAGCACCAATAGCAACCAGGCTCATAGTCATCCTGGAAGTGCAGATTAGGAGTTTTTAAATTGCATGAGATTGTGTCAGGATAGAACCTAATTTTTAAAACAATGTAGTTCCAGAAACAGTGCGGATGATTTTGTATTCCCATTCCAAGCATGTTAAAGCTTGGATCCCAGCAACTTGTCACCATTCCAACCAAAAGCTGGCACAGAATGCATCTGACTTTCAGTGGTAGACCATTTCCTCCATGTAGTTACTGACATCTTTATTCATTTCCTCGTATCTCCTCTGGGCATATGGAGGGAGTTAAAGAAAGAAAACACTAACACTGTGTATGAAAAGAAGAATATTTTCACAGGCACAGGTCTGGCCACATTTCTAGGTAGAAATTTCACATACACCATCATCCTCAGCATAATCAGGGTGGAGCTCGGAACTGTGCTGTAAGCAGGTTTTTAGCAAAGACCTTAAGTGCTAGGACTCAGTGATAGCCACATCAGAGGTGCTGATCTCAAATTTCCCCAGAAGTGTATCAAGCATATGTTTAGTTCTTTCCAAAACCTAAGTATATGTAAGCAGTTTCTTTCTCATCTCAGAGGCCTCCCTCTCAAACTCCTCACTTGCCCTCTTCCTAACTTCGTCATTTTTGTAGATCAATGATCCCTAGTGTCATACGTGTTAGGCATAATTCCTAATGATCACAGAGTGATGTACATCTTTTCCTTTCTCATCTTGGTTTGGGTTTAACATGGTGTCTGAATTGTGGGTGAGGGCACATTGTGAAAGCTTCATTTATACTGCATGCTAGATAACACAGCTGTAAAGCAGCTGTGCTGTTGAAAAATTTCTATTATTGCTTATTAAAGTTACTCTCAGAATCAGCTTCTCTATGATGTGTGCATTTCTGTCAGAGAATTAAACATTTGATAACAACCTCCACAGCATGTATTAATGCTTAGATATCATCCCTGGTATTGGTCTGGAACAATCTCAAATCCTGTGAATAAGTAAATATTGAGTAAAAGTAAATAAGATGTAAATATTGACTGAGGCATATCCTATGCTTCAGGTGAGGAACCAGTTACGGGAGATGCAGAGGTGAGTAAGGCATTTCACCCAAGTTGAGACTCAGTTCTTAGCTTCCTTCATGCATTAGAGCAGCCTCGATACCCTTTTTCCCTAGAGTGGATGTTAACACAAAATAATTGATGAACATTTGCAAAAGGGACAAATGACAAAACTATTTGAAGTCTTCTTTCTTGGGCTGGCTCTTCTCCAAATGACAACTGATGATTAGGTAATGAATGAGATCTTACTAAACCACTGATTTTCTCTGATTAAAATACTGTGTACCTTAATGACACATTGCAGAGGAAACAACCTTTTTATACTCACTATTCTCTCACTGAGTTATCATTCAGTATTGGGTAGAGAAGCAGCTAAATGTAGAGTTTAGGGTCAAGTGAAAATTACCCAAAGCTTTACAGGTAATTAGGTTGGGTTATATTAGGCAAGGGACTATTCATTAGTTACAATGCAAACACTCTGTGGTTACTAAACATTCACATCCTGGAATGATTCCTAGTTCAATCCATAATTACCTATTCACCAGATGATCGGTTTTGCAGCCAGGTGACAAAGAAATCCTCAGGAGACACTCTGTCATCCTGGAAATGCAGTGGCTAATTGCCAGAGCACAGCTTCTTCATCTCTGAAGAGAAGAAGAGTTCTCTTTGAAATTTCCCTTCCTCCAAAGAGAACCTGATGCACCATTTGAGTAAGATTCTTCTGCATGTGTTTTGAGGGACTTTATAAGAGATCTTCTGCTCTAAAATATCAACCCTGGTAATTGCACCATTACCATTATAGATTAATTTCTTCAAATATCAGATGCCTTTCAAATTAAAGACAATAGGTAAAACCCAAATTCTTCCAGGAAGGCAGTGTTTTAAATTGATGTAGCTTATAGTTAAAGTATCTAACTTTAAGAAGGGTGAACATGTATTACAGTTTACCCAAGACAGTCCTGGTTTACATCCTTTGTCATGGCATAACCTTTCATGGTTTCCCATTTACTCTCATCTGGGTTAGATGATGACAATGATATAGTCTAAATAAATTGATATAGGCCAGGTTTGATGGTTTCAAATATTAATAGCAGAAACAACACTGGCTAATTTGAATTTAACACAAGAGCATATCATTGGCTGAACAAAGACCAAATATTCAACTGTATCTGCCAGAAATCAGTGAGAGCTTTTAGTCAGCTGTTGTTGATGTTCAGTCACCAAGTTGTGTCCAACTATTTGTGACCACATGGACTGCAGGGTGCTGGGCTTCCCTGTCCTTCTTTGTCTCCTAGAGTTTCCTCAAACTCAAGTCCATTGAGTTGATGATGCCATCCAACCGTCTCATGCTCTGTCATCCCCTCCTCCTCCCGCCTTCAATCTTTCCCAGCATCAGAGTCTTTTCCAGTGAGTCAGCTTTTTGCATCAGGTGGCCAAAGTATTGGAGCTTCAGCTTCAGCATCAGTCCTTTCAATGAATATTCAGAGTTGATTTCCTTTAGGACTGATTGGTTTAATCTCTTTGGTGTCCAAGGCACTCTCAAGAGTCCTCTCCAGCACCTCAATTCAAAAGTATCAATTCTTTGACATTCAACCTTCTTTAAGATCCTACTCTCGCAACTCCTTTAGTCAGTGTTACTTCCAACTCTGAGTTTGTGGATAGACTAACCAAATCAGAAAAAGGGTTTGGAGGATAATAGGTTAAAAAAAAATAATCAAAATTTCTCTTCCTTTTGACCTATCTCTGATGTGTTGAACTTATTATGATGTGACAACACATATTTCATAAGGACATAAACAGACATCAGTTAAGTGGGAGAAACAACCCCAGACCGATAAATTTCTCCTTCATGTTGCCTAGAAACTACTTTACAAGTCTAATCAGGATGCCAAGTTTAGACGCCCTAAATTTGTTGATAGATCATTCAGATCTATAAAGCACTAGAATAATGTAATAGTAAATATTTCTGGAAATTTTATGTTAATTTAGCCATTAAACACTCATTTCCCTAATATATGAGGATTACTCTGATGTTCTTGCTAGTACGCTCATTTATTAGGCATATGTGGTAACCTTGTAAAATGGAAAGAATGCTATGGTTTGAAATTTTTTGTAATCCTTAGCTAAAAAGTGTTTGTGAATGTGAAGCTGCAGCTTGATTTTTAAATGCAGAATGTTATTTTCATAAATTAATGACCACTTTATTGAAGATGATGGAAATATTTAATTGCCTATAGAAGTTTGGAAAAGGGATCAAAAACCATTGATGATGCTTTGGAAGGAAAACAAGCTCAGTTCATAGATAGTAACAAAGAACTTGTCCTGTGTTATACCAAATGTGCTGATAGAAAAATGATCATTAAACTCATGCTACTTAAACTCATAATAATTATTTGCTTTATAATAAAATTATTTAAATACTTGTATACAATATTAAAATGCACATTATACAACACTCCAAGAAAGAAGGTTTGATTTCTATTTGATAAGGAAACATACATCTCTCTCAGAATAATAATTTATTGAAGTTTCAACAAACGCACATTCATGTGATACACTCAGAAAACAAGGTGAAAATAAGACAGTATTAATCCTCAGTAATTGGAATAGTGATTTGGGAATTGAGCAGCTTTCATTCTGCTTACTAATTCTTTATGCAACCATACGCTGGCAGCTGAAATGCTGCTTACCTTAAATTCTAAATCAGTAATGTGACTGTAATATGTCTTTTATTAACGCTGAATCTTGTTCCACTACTAAATATGGCTTAACTTCAATAGAGCTAAAGCAAAAATAAAATGCCATGAGTGGACTTAATGTTTCATATACAGTTTAAGAAGCAACATATCTTTCATAGAAACATTTTTCTCTGGAAGGCCTGTTTGGCTATGCTTAGACATTCTCTTGTCCTCTCTTGATGTTCTTTACCTCTGTATTTCTTGATTGATGATGAAAACGAACTCCAGAGACATGTCAAGAATGATCCCCATATAGATTTTGCACTGTAAAATAAATACTTAATCACAGCAGGATTATTTGTAGTGATCCATCCTAATAGAAGGAAACATAACAGAGTCTATCTATCCTGCCACTAAAAGTTCTTCAGAACATGAATGATTGCTAATTTTATGCCAAGAAAAAAAAAATCCGAGAGTAGAATTCATTCAAAGTGGAAATTGATGAGCTCAATGCCAACAAAATGTACACATTTCATAGTTTATTAAACTGTTCACCTGAAAAAAGTGTCAATATTGACATATTAGCTAAAATAGGACTTCAGCATTTGGGATTATTATATTACATTCAATATGTTGTATAGTTTTTCTATTCCAAAAGATGTAATAATTTTACTCAACATTAAATGATGCAATCTTACAATTTTCAGTTAAGAATATAGAGATGCACTTAAATATGAAGTTAAACCTAAGCAAAGACATAGCATTTATTAATTTGTATTACCACCAGGTCACTAGCCAACTTGAACCAGTTGCTAGAGTTAGACTAAAATGAATTATTCTTAAATAACTGGAGAAAATAACTTGTGATAAATTTTTTATATATAGCTACAATGTCAAAATACACAAACTGAAATGGGTATAGTGATGATTACAGAGAGAAAAAGAAACAGCATAATTTGCATGTGTTCTATGTTTTTTAAAAGTCTTGTTAGCATTGTTTTTTTCTATATGAGTGGAAATATTTCAAGTTTTCACAGAACTTCACTATGTTTTTCAGTGAAAAGCTAAAAAACAAAATCACATACATTTTAGGATAATAGATAAGAAGCATTCACAATATTTTGCACTTATTGTATATGTCATTAGTTAAAATTCTTAAAAGCCAAAGTTGGCATTTAAGAATTCTCTTTCCATGCTCTGCCACAAATCACTAGGACATTCTGTTCTGTAGATAACACGATGATTGTACTGTCTAATTATGCCATGTGTAATTAGGCTGACTACTTGGTGAGTGGTCATGAATTCAAACAGAAACATTCCAACAGTGAATCCAAACAAAAATTTCCAACCTAACATCCTTCAGTTGAAACATGCCATTCCAGAGTCCAGTATCTATTTCAGAACTTTCTTCACTGTCAATTTCCAAATCATTTAATAGCTGATCTTATTAAGAAATGCTTTATCCTTTTCATTTATTTCTTGGCCAACATATGTATGAGATTCTAAATCCTATAATTATGCACATAGGAGTCTTAAGAAGGATAAAATACAGTCAGAATTCATTCCAAGGAAGCCACTAAAGCATAACAGAGAGAAATATAGGTACAGTTCAGAAAACTAAGCCATAATTACTCTTATGACTTGCGTGAATAAAATATAGATGTACAAGTAATCATATATACATGTGTATGCATATATATGTATGTATATATATATATTTATTTAGTAGATTTATAGTGACTTTCACAGGAAACATGTGATTCAAGTTTTAAGGAAAACACATTGCTTGACAAAAGTACTTGTAAAGTTTAGTAATGTACCAAACATGCAGATAATTTTTCTCTTGTTGGTACAGAATCTATATATACCAAAAATAAATAAATAAAAAGTAAAAAATAAAATTTTTTTTTTCTCCTTTTGTTTGTTCTATTCCTGTTTTTCTGCAAAACTGGACCCCTCCCTATATGTACACTACTTCTAATATAGCCAAGACTTCCCTCTTGTGGCTGGTTGATGTCAATATATAACTCCTTTATCTCTTAACTGATCAATTTCTTAAATTGTTTTAGCATGCAACTGAAAAGAACCAAATCACAAAATTTAAGATTCAAGAAATCAAAGATAAGTAACATCTAATTCAAGTAAGCTTATCAGATTCTCTGAAATACTCAAACTTTAAAATAATTCAATTGAATTCCCAGAATTCCTTCTAATCGTTGATTTAAAACTTTTGTGTTTCTGAGTGTGCATATTCTTCTTTTGCTTCTGGCTTGCATTTCTAGGGATATTACTTTTGGTTTCTGAAATAAAATATTTACTGTGTTCTTTAGACTACTTTTTTTCCAGCCCTACTCAAAGTGGGGGGAAAAAGAAAACACTGTCCTTTTAATTACTATTTTTGCCTTGAAAACACAAAAATCTGATTTCCTGAAATTTAGAATGTATTGGGTGGGAATAAGAAATGAGAAGAAAAATGTTAATCTTTAATTCATTAGCATCTTTGAGTTAAAATAACAGCACTTGCCAACAACAAAGTGCTAACATTAAAAAAACCCAAAAAACTAAAGGCAAATGAAGAGAAACTGAAGACCCAGTTAAAGTGACCTGCTTAACTATTCATGTTTCAATTAATACTTGTATAACCCTCTGATTATGTTACAAACTTCCATTTTGTAGCTGAAGAAATGGCTATTTTGATAATTTCCATGAATAAGCCCCAACCTGGACTGTTAACACTGTTCAAACATTCACTCCTGTGTTAGTATTAATAAACAGTTTTTCTCATTTTCATGCCTTTATTTTTTTTTCCAACTTAACTTCATTTTCAACTAAAAATGAAGACTATTGAGATAAAGAGGCTAAATAGTTTGATCAAAATCACAGACAGAAATTATGGTTCCAGTTATGAAATAAACCACATGGATTCTTTACCTCAAAGGAAAAGTATTAAAGATATATCTTCCTTCTGGGCAATAGGCTTTATCTCATTCTAGCTGAGATGTCTATTTCTTGGATGCTATGAGAAAACACTTATGCAGAGTGAAGTGAAAATAACAGAGGTGCTTTAGCAAAAGTGTTTGCTCTGAGTTTCAAAAGGAGTCTGTTTTATGATAAGAGGGAATACAAAATTTTAAAAAAACAAAATTGGAAAGAACTGAAAGTAATATATTTGAGCATTTCTATAAAACTGAAACTTAAGGATAGACACAATCCACCAAAAAGACTTTTGAATTATTAACTAGCTTGTCAGCATTTGCTATTTCAGTGCAAGCTGGAAGGTGGGTTGCTGTGCCTCCTCTTTGATAGGTTTAAGAAAAATCACTTTAATGGCAGAATATCTTTGAGGCACAGTTTATATCATTGCCCATCAAATGTGATGAATTCCAAAACATGATTATGACACTTTAGAGGACTTTTCCTTTAAAGAACTGCTTTTTTAAAAAGCAGATTCAAAAATAACATAAAAATGAAATGTTTCTTCTGAGGATGAAAAAATATCCTACAGGAATTAGTATGTTAAAAAAAATGACTGCTTCAGTCACCTGGAAAATTATAATAGATCATCACTGATTGTTCTCAGACTTCTTTGCAGTAATCTGTTTCTAGTGATCCATGCGGAAAGTCACTCTGGGAATGAAAAATATGTAAGAGGAATTAAAACCTACCTTTATTTAAAATATTATGTTTTCCTGTACTTTAATGAGTAGGAAGTAATCTGAGAGAGAATTCTCAATAATGTTGATAGAGATTTTAAGTTAGCACTTAACATAAAGACTTCCTTCAGAGCTGAGCATGCTTTTTGAGTTTCAAATTATTTAAGTTATCTTTAATTCCATCATAAATAAACATAAAATGGTAAAGTTTGCTATATCTGAGAAAAACCATTTGTCTTAATTCAGTGTCATGGAGAATCTTTCAGAGAAATATCAAGGATTGTCAAATGCTGCTAAACCAATGGACTATATTAGATTTATACCATGATGCATACTTCTGTTGAAAGCAATATTATATTACTAGAGAATACAATAGACTTGGTTATGGAAGACAAATCTGCTTATACAATTGTCATAAGGTATGCACTCATAAGTTCTCTGTTCATTTCAATTGTCACAAAGTACTATATGCATCTTAACTAAACTCTCAATGGCTTTAAAAAAGGGAGAGAGAGAGGTCTAATGCACATCATAATAATAAAGACTCTTTTTTTAATTAGGTCTTGTCTGCAGGGCTTAACTAGACATTGGATCAGGAAATACCTGAGTTATTACTGCAGTAGTAACAAATTAGTGCATTCAACTATCAGCTGAAAACTCTGTTGTGGTGGGAAAAGTGTCTTTGTTTGTTTTGTCATACTTGGCAACTATATTTCAAGTCTTGGTTATCCTCCAAGTTACATTTTTTATAATTAAGTCATTCAGATGTATAACACAAATAATTGAATCTGTCCTGCCCTCCAAAGCTTAATCCAGTTTTTGAAAGAAACAGAAATAATCTTAGAAAAAAATACCAAAAATTAAAGCTTAAAATAAATGAACTCTAAAAGCAAACAACTATGAAAAATAAATCAAAGAAGCTTTCATACATGAATTTAAGAAATTGTCATAAATGAATTTTAGGAAATATTAATAATTCAGTAAATACAAGGCATTTTATTTTCAAAACCTTTTCAAGTAAACTGTGTCATATGTTTTTTGTTGTTATTTAGTCACTAAGTCATGACCTACTCTTCTGTGACCCTATGGACTATAGCCCGCCAGGCTCCTCAGTCCATAGGATTTCCTAGGCAAGATTACTGGAGTGAGTAGTCATTTCCTTCTCCAAGGAATTTTCCCAACCGAGGGACGGAATTCATATCTCCTGCACTGGCAGGGAGATACTTTACCATTGAGCCACCTGTGAAGTCATTTGCTTTTAACAGCTCTTTAAGCTCAAACTTATTATGTCATTTTTAAATAAATTAAATTTGTAAACTGTTATAAGCTTAGACATCAGTGGAAGGCAATGGAATAAGATTCTAGATTGATAGCTTTGCATTTGATAAAAAGTATGAAACCAGCCATGTGTTCCTAAACAAGTGTAAGACGTCATTAAAAAATACCAATGGTGTGTCTTTAAAGACTATGATGTATAAAATGACAGTGATGACATCAGAAATGCTTATGCTCAAGAAAAGAAAACTTGCAGAAGATAGATTTAGAATGTCTGTTCTGTAGTATAGAGTTATTCCATTTTTTTTCCTCTTTCTTTATTTTTCGTACATAGGGATGAACGGTGGTCATCAGGAGCCAGTGACATGGAAGCCTATGTGTGTGCAAATAACAATACCTAACAATATTCTGTAGTGGGGGGAGCTCACCATCTCCGGGAGAATTCAAAGTTTAAAGTATCTGGGAGGAACACAGAGAAAGGATTTCTAAACTGGAGTTCTAGAGTCAGAGTCTTGAGCTTGGACCCCTGTTCCATCACTGGGACAGTGAACTTGAGCATTGTGAATAAAGAAAGTAGTTATTTCATAAATTTGTTGAGGATTAAATGAAGTAAGATGTGAAAATCCCTTAATGCGGTAGGTTTCCAAATATAGCATGAGAAGACATCCTTAAATTTTGCATGTTATTATTTCACACATGCATAAACTCCCTTTTGTTTATAAGGCATTTGCAGATCAACTCCTAATCATTAAACATAAAGTGCCACCTAAAGTGTAAAGAAAAATAAGACAGTCTCCTAATTTTGAGGAACTCATTGTTCTCAAATTAAATGAAATGCCAAATCATCTCAAAACGGCCTGATGGTACTACCCAGAAAGTGTGGGAGCACGGAGGAGGCAGGCACTGGGCTCCCCTGAATTTCTAAGCAGCAGACAGGAAGCCACAGAAGGATTCACAGCTTACAGCTCCTTTCTATTCTGGGTATTTCTGAAATACTTAAATAATTTCTACAAGTAGCTAATCTCATCAGTACTTGAAACTTCATATGTTACTGTTAGAGAGTAGACTGGTATTCAGTACTTACTCCAAAATGTATGCATAAAAAGGGCTGGAAATGAATTGAAAGAAGGACTATAGCATTTATCTGAAAGCTATAGCTGCTCATTAATTTGAGAGAAGTGATAGAAACTGAGATCATAAACCTCACAAGCCATTCTTTGGTGCTAATACTGCTGGATTTATACTACAAAACATACCCTTATCATTTTTGTTATTTCTTAAAATATCTTTTTATTAAAACCTAATCAAAAAACTGTAGTTTTGACAAAACTACCTTTCTCTTGCTCGAGTACACAGTTTTACACAACCAGATTTTCTTTCTGCTTAGAGAAGCCTCTGCACTGGCTCCATCTTTCAGGGTCTTTTCCATTCTTCAAATATCCATTGAATGCTACATTATTCTTCTTACCTAATGAGTCTTCTTAATAAATGGGCATTTGCTTTTATGTAATACCATACAGATATCATTCTTGTATTCTACTATAATCTGTGCTAACACGGATTTTTGCTGTTTTCTTGTTTTTATGAATCTTAGTGATTGATGAATCATCTCCTTCAGAATTTTCCACAGTATTGTGATCTACACAGTCAAAGGCTTTGGCATAGTCAATAAAGCAGAAATAGATGTTTTTCTGGAACTCTCTTGCTTTTTTGATGATCCAGCAGATGTTGGCAATTTGATCTCTGATTCCTCTGCCTTTTCTAAAACCAACTTGAACATCTGGAAGTTCACAGTTCACGTATTGCTGAAGCCTGGCTTGGAAGAATTATGTAAAATTATTAATATTTGCTACAACTACTTCTTTACCCCTTTTGGCATTAAACAGATAAGGTCTGTTTAATGGGCTGCTCAATTTCACTATTTAGCTATCATTTATGGAGCAAAGTACAGTTTTATGAGTTGTGAAGCTCAACAGTTAAAAAGAAAAACTAAATGAGTGATTCAGTTCAATTCAGTTCAGTCACTCAGTCGTGTCCGATTCTTTGCAACCCCAGGAACCACAGCATGCCAGGCCTCCCTGTCCATCACCAACTCCCAGAACTTACTCAAACTCATGTCCATTGAGTCGGTGCCAATGGATACCATCCAATGGTGCCAATGGTTGATGCCATCCAACCATCTCATCCTCTATCGTCCCCTTCTCCTCCTGCCCCCAATCTTTCCCAGCATCAGGGTCTTTTCCAATGAGTCAGCTCTTTGCATCAAGTGGCCAAAGTGTTGCAGTTTCAGCTTCAGCATCAGTCCTTCCAATGAATATTCAGGACTGATCTCCTTTAGGATAGACTGTTTGGATCTCTTTGCAGTCCAAGGGACTCTCAAGAATTTTCTCCAACACTACAGTTCAAATTAATCAAATGAGTGATTACATATGCTATTAATTTACATAATAAATTGCTGAGTTTTAAAGACATTTAAGGATTAGGGTACCTTCAGCAAGCTCTTATTCAGTGTTGAATAATATGCCAAACACATGATAAAAATTAAAGTGAAATGTGAATTCTGTCTTCAAGGAGAAAGAAATCTAGTGGTGAAAATAGTTACATAGCAAATAAAATTCTGTTACTCTGATACAGAGAGTGAGAAGTAGAGTGAATGCAGTGTGAGTGGAGAATTATGGAAACCCAGAAAGAAAGCATCTCTCTCTGATTTTTGAAAGGTCAATGGATTAACAAAATGAATCTAATGAAGAATGGGCTTCCAACATAACAGCATTCTGTAATCACTAATATGAAAAACAGAAGTGTGGGTATGTATGTGTGTGTGTGTGTGTCTAAGTTTGAATAAGTGCTTCATGACTGTCAGGGCATGACATATACATGATGAAATGGCACCACAAGAGATTGGACAGGCAGATGCAGATCAAGCTACATAGGTCTGTTGTATAAAGAAATATATGAAATTCACTGAATAATTTTATGTAGCGAACCAACATGGTTAGATTTTCATTCTCGATATATTACAATGACTTTAATCTGGGGAACAAATTTTGATGAAACATAACCAATGAGAACAAATTGGACTTTATCACAGTTATTGAGGTAGGAGATGATTAGGATCTGGGTAAAAGCAGTGGTAATAAAGATGGAGTTGAACAGATAAATTCACGCAAGCCTAAGACAGTAGATGGATTACATTTGATGTGTGTGTGGGAAGGGTGTCATCACCTGGATGTTTGTGTTCTCCAAAAATTCGATCCTAACCCCAGTGTGTTGGTATTTGGAGATAGAGCTATTGGGAGGTAATTATGTTCAGAAGACGTCAGGAGGATGGTACCCCATGTTGGGGCTAGTGCTATAAGAGGAGAGTGCTCTCTCTCTCTCTCTTTCCCTCTCTGTCTCCATCACATGAGGGCACAGTGAGAGTGCTCATCTGCAAGCCTGGAAGAGAGAGAACTCTATGAAACATAAACGTCTATTGCCTAAGCTAGCTAGCCTTTGGTATTTTTTTTACAGTAGCCTGAGTTGATTAAGACAGAGTATGAGACCAGAAGTTGTTAAACTCAACTCCCCCATATCTACATTGTGTGTAGGGCTGAATGATGGAGGCACAAACTAAAATTGAGAAAAGAGGAGGAGTATCATGTTTGAAGGAAGGATAACTGGGTTTGATATGTGCATACTGAATTTGAGGCAGGGATGTCTAATAAGAAATTTCATATATATAAGAGGTGATGAGGGGATTCCCTGGCTTCCCTATAGTTCAGTTGGTAAAGAATTCTCCTGCAATGCAGGAGAGCCCAATTCGATTCCTGAGTGGGGAAGATCCACTGCAGAAGGGATAGGCTACCCACTCCAGTACTCTTGGGCTTCCCTTATGGTTCAGCTGGTAAAGAATCTTCCTGCAATACGGAAGACCTGGGTTCAATCCCTGGGTTGGGAAGATCCCCTGGAGAAGGGAAAGGGTACCCACTCCAGTATTCTGGCCTGGAGAACTCCATGGGCTTTATAGTCCATGGGGTCACAAAGAGAAGGACATGACTGAGTGACTTTCACTCACTCACTCAAGAGGTGATGAAAACATGACAAAAAGGAGGGAAAGAGGCAAAAGCTACTGTAAGATGCATAGATGTTCCTCAACTACCTCCACAGAGCTTTTCCCTCTCTATATATCACATAAGGTAAGACAAAAGGTAAATTTGCCATAAGTTAATTGAAAAATGTCAGGTATTTTGCATACTCAGCTTCCTCTGCTTGTGAAGTTTAATTTCCTTTGGGAATACTTTATTTTCTTGAGGGATGTGGGTCATTTTGGAGACATGTTTATTGAATGTAAGTAAGAAACTAAACGAATTCTATACTGATTTCCGAAAAGCAATTGGGAGACAAGGAAGGAAAATGATCTAAAGAGAAGATAATAAGATTTCTGTGGGTATGAATAAGAATATTTCTAGTACAAGAAAATAAAATTCAACTCAATTTAAGAAAAATAAGAGAATTATTTGGCTCACATGACAAAAAGTTCAGTGGTATCTGGCTTCAGGCATAGCTTGATCCAGGGTCTCCAACAGTGTCATCAAAGCTCAAATACTACCCTGTTTCCCTGCTCTCCTTTTCTCTGCTCTCCTTTCATTTTGTTACTTCTGTCTATAGTTTGGGTTCCTAGTAGCTCTTTGTTGATATCATCTCAAGAATTTCATTAGGAAAAAAAGTCTATTTATTTTGAGCTCAAAAGAAAATCCCAGAATTAAGTCTTATTGGCCAGTCTTGAGGCATGTGTTTATCCCAGAACCATTATCTCCAGTAGGGATTGGCTCAGGCTGAATTGTTTGCCCACAGAGGGTGCTGGCATGGAAAAGGGAGACACAGGGCCACTGAAATGGAAGGAAATCTCCAACCGGAAGTCAGGTTCTGACTTAACAAAGAAGAATGGACCCTGGCATGGCAGAGTCAACAGCAATTCACCACAGAGCCTCATCACAGAAATAACCAGCTTGGAAGGAAGAAAGGTGTGCCTGTGCATTGGGTTTGTGTACATCCAGCTGTGTGTCCACATTCACAGTGAGAAGAGTTTACAGCAGGCTAATCCATCCTAGTTTTTTTTCATTTGAGAGATTCCTCCTTTTCACTCACTGGGTTTAAAAAGCTGGAGAAGACTCTCACCGGGTCCTTGCTCCTAATAATTGTATTAGCTCTTAAGAAGACATCTGAGACATCTCTGGGTATCTTCAGTCCTGTCATCCTCTGTCACTCTCATTCAAAGCAAATAATGCTATGTCCAATTTAGCATCAGAGAATCTTTCTCTAAATTCATTCCCTAAATGTTGACACATCACAGGAAATGTACAAATGACAGCTCATCAAAATGTGTCGAGAACAGTCAGGGACCACATAATGATCAAGACAATATGAAATTTAAAACCATTTTCCTGTTGCCTTCTTTCCTTCACTAAGTCAACACACTCATTTTTTCACTCCCTCTCTTCTTTCCTGCTGTCTGCTTCCATTAAATTAACAAAAAGACAGTTATCAATCATGCACAATTCAATGCGGATGCCCTCAGACTGGCAGCCTTGCTCTTTGTCCTCTTTGTTGAGAGTCAGAAGGATTGTGAAACTGATTTTCCATATAGCTCAAGAGAGCTGAAACTCATTTTTCCACTCTGGAAAAATAAAACTGGAAGAATAGTGTTGATTTTTACTTCATTTTAGCACAAATATGTAATATGTCAGTTAAATTATATGCCAAATACATCTTAAGTATCTAAATACTCTACGAAATTTATAAAATCATTTAATGTATTAAATATTAAAATCTCAAACAAATTACTTTTAAACAGTATTTTATAAGAAAGAAAAAGCTGAGCACTTTTCACATGACATAGTAATAAGTTAGAAGCCACACTGGACACTCAATGGAAATGCATTTTTGAATAGTTGTACATAGCATATTTCGAGTAAATACAGAAAATGAATGCATGCTCTGTGAAGGCAATTAAATAGAATCAAATCTGTTTCCAGCAAGCAGTTTAGTGTCTGACATAGTAGGTTCTGCATAAATATTTGTTGAATGATCAAATGAAAGAGAATTCCATTGTACAAGATCTGGAAACAGAAATAGTACAAACAGTGACTAATGCAAAAGTTCTTTGGAGAAAACAGACTGAAAAACAAAGAAGGGGGGAAATCATCATGCTGAGCTTCAGCTACACCAGTCTCAATTAATAATCAAGGTTCTATATTTCTAGAGTAAAAATCTTTGAGAGAAAACGTAAATTGCTTCCTGAGAGCTTCTGTAATGCTAATAGAATCTTTAGACTCCATTGTTGCACTGATGATTCACCTAAGAAGCAAGTACATTTTTCCCCCCCTCATTATCAGCCATTTCTAGTCTGATTTACTTTAGATGATTTAGACTCTGCTGCATCTGAACTGTGACTTTGCTTATCAGAAAAGAGAATGAAAAATGAACAAAAGAAGGGGAGGTGGATTGTCAGAAAGAAAAGAAAAAAAACACTGGAGTATACAAGTATCTCAATATCCTGCCCAGTCTTTATGATTTATGTTGAAATAAATGTTAAGTATTTGTAGGACTTTTCCCTGCACCTGACTCTTGCAAAATCTACTGTCTGGCATCCAAAGGATGTTACTTTATGGTGTGTGAAACAAAACCTGTTTTGTTTTGGTTTGCTTTTCAAACTGTCTGCAGTCCATAGCAACGGAGTTAGGGAATCCAGCTACATTACAGCTCTCTTTTGCCATTCTTCCCTACAACCACTCCTTGTGGCCACAGCTTAAGTTTGTCAGTTTAAGCCCTAAGTATATCTCTTGCCCATTACCAGGTAACTTTGACAGTTTTTGAATAATATTAAAGCATCCCAGAGCCCAGGAAGGCCAGAGAGAAAGCATTAAGCCAAGCCTCCATTTCCCTAAGAGAGCTACCACTCTGTCACTGCCAGTGGGCACAAATGAAGTGGTGATGACCTGTGGTCAATATGTGAGTTCAGAACCAGCCACAGCACTTCATTTCAAAAGCCAAAGCTCTCATATTTACTTTACCCAGTGATAAGATCGGATGTCGGGTCTGTTATTGCAACCCTCAGTATGCGGACTGCGGGTTTACACTCAAGCACCTGTAAGGCATCCTTTTTAAAACTAGTATGAGAAAGTGAATAAAGAGCCTGAATTAATGTAAATCTTATTACAAATGAAGTGAAAATGGATTCCCCCATCTTGATTTGCATTAATGTTGTGTTTTTATGGTTTCCCTCTTGGGAAAACTAAGTCTGAGATTCTATGCACAGAATGATGATGTGGTAACCTGGTCAATCAGGCAATATCGGTTTATTTGCAGGCAGTTATTCAGTTGGCTGCTATGTTAATGCAATATATTTTTTTTAATTGTTTAGTGCAGACTCAACAAAGGGTCACACTAATTTCCCAGTTTAAAAGCATTAATTTAGTTCCCCCATTTCTGAGTTCTGTTCTTTTCTCACTTTTCCATGATTATATAGCCTATCTGTATGGATTTATAATGCATGCAGAGTATTTCCTTGTGTGGAAGCTTTCTGGCAGTGATAGAATAGCAAAATCCACCTTTCATTTTAATGCCTGTTAACTTCCCTAGTTTTTCTCGAGAAGAATCTGAGAAGTCTCTGTAGAAGTGTAGATTTTAAGAGAAAGCAAGCTTACTCTAAAATAATAAAAACTGCTGACTGTGAGCTATGTTTTAAAAATTCATCAAAATGGCATCACTTCCTTTAATGCATCAAATTTTATGAATTAAAGTCACCTTCCCCGGTCTTTCTGTACATTAGCATATTTGATAGCTGGTTAGTAAACAAGCATCATAATGGGTTCTTCTAAAATGATTTTTAAGACTCTTTAGAGAGCTACTCTGGCTTATCTATATTGGAAGCAATGAAATCATCACACCTACAAAAACTACACTATCTGTAAGGTAGTTAAAATGTGATTTTGTCACCGTTTTGCCCAGTAATAAGTGAGAGAGGGAGAATAAAAGATTAGAATTCGCTTCATCAATACAAGATCTATCTTCTTAACAGAGTTCAAGTATACAGTGCAGAAATGTTAATTCTCATGATTGTGCTGTATATTAGATCCAGAAATCATTCATTTTGCCCAAATGAAGCTTTGTGCCCTTTAACCAACACCCCCATTGCACCTCCCTCCCTCCCTCCCCCATCCCCGGCAGCCACCATTCTATCCTCTGCTTTTGCAGTTTTGACTATTTTATTTTATATGGTTTTACTGAGATTATAATTGATATATGACATTGTATTAGTTTGGGGAAGCCCATATATAACATTATGATTTGATAAGTATATATATTGTGAAATGATTATCATAAATTTAGTTAATATTACCTCACATAGTTACAATATTTTTCTTGTGATGAAAACTTTTAAGATCTTTTCTCTTAGAAACTTTCAAATATACAGTAAAGTACTGTCAAATATATTTAACAATACTAACCACGCTGTATGTTATATCACCAGGACTTATTTGTCTTATAACTGGAAGCTTTTCCCTTCTAACCACCTTCACCAATTTTGCATGCCCTCAATCACCAGCCTCTGGCAGCTACTAATCTTTTTTTAGTTCCCATACATAAGTGAGATCATACAGTATTTATCTCTCTCTGACTTATTTTGCTTACCATGATACCCTTAAGACTTCTCCATGTTTTTGCAAATGAGACCTTCTGATATGCTTTCTACTGCATAAGCATGTACTCAGTACAGGATAGCTAATAAGGAAGGACAGGACAACAAAAAGTCATTTAATCAATTATTACTTTTTCCTTTCTACATTTTAAAGGATACAATAAACTGCACTGTACCATCTGCCAAAGAATATTAGTCTATGAAATAAAAAGGGTTAATGTGGAAACATTCACTGATACATCTACTCACTTTAGTCCAAAAGGAATTTCATGCTGAACTTCCTTGGTTGTCTTCACAGGCAACAAAGCATGGAACTCACGGCAAATTTATATTGTGAAGGCAATAATGATTTTGATGTTGAAAGTAAATGCTTTACTTATCATGATTTGTATGTATGTATTTTAACCTCAAGCTATTCTTAAGGTAATTTCTCCATCAGAATTTTAAAAAGCAGATGTAAGCTTAGAAATGAAGACAAATCCACAGGATGAATGCAGTCAGCACCACTGCAAGATCCTATGTCCACATCCTGTAACTACATGTTGTCAAGAACTAGTCAAGTACAATTAAGGCAAAAAATAATAATAATATAATCAAGCATACCAATTAGTAGTATAGCAATGAGATTAAAATTCAAACTTGACCCTGAAATATGTAAATAATCTGAAAGAATGCAAGAAATAGGAAGTCATTCACTTATTCTCATTGCAGCAAAGTAGGGGAAAGTGGGAACATGCTAATTAGCAGTAATAATCCCAAGGTTGTAAATATACTTAATATCACCACTTATCTCCCTACCTTAACCTTGAGTGATGTTACTAGATTCACAGAAAGGAATCTGTTATTTCTAAAAGTGAATTTTTTCAAACTCTACAAAGCAAATGAGAAAAGAAGTCTATTATTTATTATGACTCTGGGAGCTGGGAAGACGAATTCAGCCATGTTTTGTGAAGGTTTTCATGTTCCATCAGAGCTAAATGACTACTGTTGGCAATGTGCACCTGGGTCTCAGTTCTTCCTTTGACTGAGAGAGTGATGATGAGCACATCGTTAAATATCCCTGAGCCCCAGTGTCCTTACTTACATATTGAGGAAATAAGATACATGGACTTGCCAAAGAGAACTGCTGCAGTAATCAGAGACAAAGCCCTGTATTAACCATTAACAAATTGGTTAAGAGCAGACTGTGCACTGACTTGCCTCAGTTCTCATCCAGGCTTTATGCCCACAATCTGGAGAGACATGGGCTAGTGATTCCACCTTCCTGTGCCTCGGCTTCCTCTCCAGCAAGATGAGGATGACAGTACTGCTTACATCATAGAGGTGTCAGAATTCAAAGAGTTAGTTTAGGTGAAGACATTTATATCTGGCATATACTGCTATCTAAGCTTTTGTTGTTATTTCTATAGATATAATGTTGAGAATTCTAACAGATTTTTCTTCATACACAACATAAATTGTTTATACTGAAGTTTAAGCACATATTTGAGTTGGTGGGAAAAGAGCCTGAAGAAAATGATTCAGCACAGAAAGAGTGAAAATGATCTCCCCAAGGCTAAGGCAATCATCAAAAATTCCCTGGGTTTTCATTACCCTAAACTGTCAATTTATTGTATTTCAGTGCCCCATAATGATGGTGGTCATTATGTCTTGCTAAAAAAAGTAACTGCATTACATCAGACAGCTTTCAAAGTAAATACAAGAATCTAAGTTATACACACTCACACATATATGTAACGTTAGAGCAAGTATTTAGCTTCAAAAATATTTCCATATCATTTTTCAATAAAATAAGGAGAGATAGCTGACTAGAACAATGATAAATACATAAATATGTAGTCAGAATTTGCCATGAGAAATATAGTCGGAGAAAATATATTCTGAAGTCTTGGTTTGGAATGTAAGATATTAGGGATATTGGCTCAATGGTCAGTGGTCTCCTAGCAGGAGGTCATTGACTCACAGGGGAAGATGAGGTCATGTTACCTCCTGAGAAGAAGGAAATTCCCATCTCTCAGCCTAGGCTGAGATAAATCTTGTCCTAGGTACAATCTTCCCCACATTTCCTCAGAGCCAGCCTCAGTCTGTGTGATGTTGTTGCAGGTTTCCATGGAGTGTATCTGTACTTGAAACTGATTTACAGTATTTCACATGGTACAGCTCCTCCTCTGAGTTGCCTCTCTTCCCTCACCCATCAACTGCCAGGCCAGCTTCTTGTGTGTGTGTGTGTGTGTGTGTGTGTGTGTTTAGCACCTGATACACATATCCTTGATGGTTCAGAAAATAAAGAATCTGCCTGCAAGGCAGGAGACCGGGGTTCAACTCCTGGGTGGGGGAGATCCCCTGGAGAAGGGAATGGCAACCCACTCCAGTATTCTAGGAGAATTCCACAGACAGAGGAGGCTGATGGGCTATAGTCCATGAGGTCACAAAGAGTCGGGCATGACTGAGTGACTAACACACACAATCAGAAACAATAGTTAATAGATGGTCAAAAATTCTAAATTTATATCCATTTTATTGTAATGATTACATGGTAGTTTGTACATAATTCCAGGGAAAATAAAGATTTATCCACAAAATTAACTTTTAGTGGTTCAAGCAACAATATCTTTTAGGAAAACTCATAAAAGAAGAACCAAGCCAAGTGGTTTTAAAGAGACCTGCAATCATTTTCTACTATAAATCAGGAAAATCGAAAAGCAACAGGCTGTTTAGATTTACAAATGAAAAAATTGCATATGGATATTTTCATACATATTTAAATGTTACATGCATTCACAAAAACACAACACAAATTCATTTCACACATAAAATGTATGAAATATGAAATGTCAGGGCATCATTTAATTCATAGGTATGCGTGTGTATGACAAGGAGGCTCATTTTATTTATCCTCTAATAAGAAGGATACTGCAGTAGAAAATATGGAAATTTCTAACAGAGTATATTCATACCTCTAGGCTATCTCAAGAGAAGGACAATCTTTCTTTATTTTTGAGGTCATCATAAAACTCAGTGACCTGTGAAGGTAAGAAATTACTGGATCTGTTGCTCTTGGAGCTGTGAATCTGGCTGAATCTCTATGATGTCATAAAGGCACAAAGTACACATTGCAAAAAGTTGTGTCCCCTAGACATTTCCCATAGTCACATTTTCACTGCATCAACCAATACAGTTGCTTTGACCATAACAGTCATATCGTAGAAAATGATGAATTTTACATTCTAAAGACTTGGCTGTAAAATGTGAATGAACTGACTATGCCTGTTGACTCAAAGTAATCCACACTCAAGTGGTAAACTATAGGATGAATGGTCAAAATAAGTAATTTACTTTTGATGCTAAGCAACAACCACATATAATATAAAGCACAGGCACATCATTCAGTGAGTTGCAAATATTAAGTTTTGAAAAGTTATCTTTTCCATTATCCTAAGGACTGTATTGGGTTCCCCTTGTGGCCCAGTGGTAACAAATCCACCTGTAAGGCAGGAGCCACAGGAGATGTGGGTTTGATCTCTGGGTCAGGCAGATCCCCTGAAGGAGGGCAGGGCAACTCACTCCAGTATTGTTTCCTGCAGTATTACACAGACAGAGGAGGCTGGTAGGCTATAGTCCATAGGGTGGCAAAGAGACAGACATGACTGAAGTGACTCAGCACACACTCAAGGATTGTATTGCAACAGAAACTTTTAAATTGTTACATGATATCTGAGTTCATTATTTGGCAAGTTTGAGTAGCACCAACTGGAAGACAGGAGACTCAAAGCTGACTCCAACTCTAGCAGTGACTCAGTAGTATGACTATGAACTTCACAGCTCAAGGCCCTTGACTGCTTATAGCAAAAAGAGGGGATTAGACAAATGATCTGGATTCTTGTGGGGCCTCTCTATTTTCCTTTTCTCTCCAACTCTCTAACCCGCCCTGTAGCGCTCCAGGGTGGGAGTCAGAAAGCCGGGCGAGCCCTTGGTCTCGGACAGAAGGACCCTCCGAAGTTATCTTCTGAGGATGGGAGCCTCTGGAAGATCAGCCCTGAGGAGGGGGTGAGCGGACCACCCGCCCCACAGCCTCCCTCGCTCAGAGAGAGACACTCAGAGGCAGTGGGGGTTCTGTCAAAGCAGTTCGTTTTATTGAGCTGGAGGGCGAGCTTATATAGGCAAACAGCGCGGGAAGGCAAACGGCGTGGCGGTTTCAAACGGGGCTTTCCAGGAGCTTGGCCAATCACTGTAAAGGTCATGTATCCAGGTGGTGGCGCACCAATGTATAGTGGTCACGTCCCGGCATTGCTAAGAGGAAGTTAGCCATGGCCAATTGCGTTTTTTGGTAAATAGCCTCAGTCTGGCCCTCTTGATTTCCACCAAGCGCCATCCTGTCATGAGCACGTGTGAGGTGCCCTATGGATTCTGACCTAGTTTCTGAGACTAGACAAGATATTAAATGCTGAGTTTTCAACTCTTAAATTTGTCATCATATTTCAAACTGCTCAAAAGGTGTTTATACAAAGAAAAGGAAGAAAAAAAAAAGAAAAAATGGGGAAAATAATTGCATTCATATTCCTAGGAATAAATAGATCCGAAAATGTGAGAATGAGAGAAGAACATTAAAAAATTGCAAGTTTTATTTATTCCATCCACTCATACAAATACACACTTCTCTTCCCCACAAATGTGTGAAGCAATATGGCTCAAATGGCTATATGATTATATGACAAAACATAATCCTCTTAAAAAGGAGGATCACCATCAAGTCTTTCTTCAAGCTGATACTCAAAACTATCCCCAACAAAAAGAAGAGTTGAGCCAGAGGAAAACAACCTCACCACCAATGCCTTTGCATACACACCCCAAGCCTCAGAGTGTTCAAACTCATCCTTCCTCCAGGCACCAGCTTCTGACTTACATGAAAACCAGAAAGTAGACAATTCTTTAGAAAGCTGAAATCTCTTGATTCTTTATGTCTAGATAAGTCTTGATGTATGACATAATATAAACCTGTTTCACATGGTGCTTAAGGGAGAAATCATGGTTGGGCTTTAGAATGCTGTGAACTAGCATTCTTGGGAGACTGTGCCCAGCTGTTTTCAAAAGTGTACTCTGTGAACTCATAACACCCTCACAAAACCCAATCATCACTCTCCAGGTATCTGGGACAACCAGGAAGGGAACAAAAGCCTGAATGTAGAAGTCTTTTTCTTTTTCTTTTTTTCTATTATGCATGCAGAGTGTGTTTCTGGCCATGAAAGAGGTAACAGTTCTCTTTATCCTTCAAACTTAACTGAAGCACTTTTGTTTTATAAGTGTTTATTGGAGTATGATTGCTCTATAAATGTTGTATTATATGCATTATATAAGTGTTGTATGTGCACAGCAAAATGAATTAGCCATAGGTATACATATATCCCCTCTCTTTTAGATTTCCTTCCCATTTAAGGAACTGCAGAGCATTGGATACACTTTAGAACTTTTTATATAAAAAATCTGATTTCTTCCTGTATCTGTGAGTATCCCTTTCTTGAATCACAGCCTTGCCATGGTTAAGGGGCCTGCATAACTCAATGCAGCTATGAGCCATGCCGTGCAGCCATACTATGCAAAACTGCCAGGTCATAGTGAAGAGTACTAATAAAACATGGCTCACTTGAGGAGGAAATGGCAATGCTCCACTATTCTTGGCTGCAGAACCCCATGGACAGCGTGAAAAAGCAAAACGTTATGGCACCGGAAGATAAATGCCCCAGGTCAGAAGGTATTCACTATGCTACTGGGGAAAGGCAAGGGCAACTACTAACAGTTCCAAAAAGGATGAAGTGGCTGGGCCAAAGCAGAAATAGTGCTCAGTTGTAGATGTGTCAGTTGGAGAAAGTAAAATCCGATGCAATATTACATAAAAGCAATATTGCATAGAAACCTGGAATATTAGGTCCATGAATCAAGGTAAATTGGATATGGTCAAGCAGGGGATGGAAACAGTGAACATAGACATCTTAGGAATCAGTGAACTAAAATAGACAGGAATGGTTAAATTTAATTCAAATGATGATTATATCTACTACTGTTTGCAAGAGTCATTTAGAAGAAATGGAGTAGCCCTCATACTCAACAAGAGTCCAAAATGCAGTACTTGGGTGCAATCTCAAAAATGACAGAATGATCTCTGTTCGTTTCCAAGGCAAACCATTCAATATCACAGTAATCCAAATCTATTCCCCAACCACTAATGCTGAAGAAGATGAAGTTTACCAATTCTATGAAGACTTACAACAGCTTCTAGAACTAACACCAAAAGACAATGCCCTTGACATCATAGGGTATTGGAATGCAAAAGTAGGAAATCAAGAGATACCCAGAATAACAGGAAAGCTTAGTCTTGGAGTACAAAATGAAGCTGGGCAAAGGCTAACAGAGTTTTGTCAAGACAATACGCTGGTCATAGAAAACACTGTGTTCCAATAACCCAAGAGACAACTCTACATATGGACATCATTATATAATCAATACAGAAATCAGATTTATTATAGTCTTTACAGGCAAAGATGGAGAAGCACTATGTAGTCAGTAAAGCTAACACATGGAGCTGAGTGTGGCTTAGATCATGAGCTCCTATTGCAAAATTCAGGCTTAAATTGAAGAAAGTAGGGAAAGCCATTCAATCATTCAGGTATGATCTAAATAATTCCCTTGTGATTATACAGTGGAGATGATGAACAAATATAGGGGGTTAGATATTTTAGACAGAGTGCCTGAAGACCCATGGACAGAGGTTTGTAACACTGTATAGGAGGCAGTGACCAAAACCATCCCATAGAAAAAGTAATGCAAGATGGCCAAGAAGTTGTCTGAGGAGGCTTTATAAATAGCTGAGGAAAGAAGAAATACAAAAGACAAGGGAGAAAGGGAAAGATATACCCAAATGAATGCAGTTCCAGAAAATAGAAAGGAGAGATAAGAAGGCCTTCTTAAATGAACAATGCAAAGAAATAGAGGAAAATAATGGAATGGGAAAGACTAGCGATCTCTTCAAAGGATTGTTTCATTCAAGAATGGGCACAATAAAGGACAGAACCAGTAAAGATCTAAAAGAAGCAGAAGATATTAAGAAGAGGTGGCAAGAATACATGGAAGAACTGTACAAAGAAGCTTGTAATGACCTGGATAACCATGATGGTCTGGTCACTCAGCTCAGCTCAGTTCAGTCGCTCAATCACGCTCAATTCTTTGCAACCTCATGGACTTTAGAATGTCAGGCTTCCTTGTCCATCACCAACTCCTGGAACTTGCTCAAACTCATGCCATCCAACCATCTCATCCTTTGTTCTCCCCTTCTCCTCCAGCCTTCAATCTTTCCCAGCATCGAGGTCTTTTCCAATGAGTCAGTTCTTCTCATCAGGTGGCCAAAGTATTGAAGTCTCAGCTTCAGCATCAGTCCTTCCAATGAATATTCAAGACTGATTTCCTTTAGGATTGAGTGGTTGGATGTCCTTGCAGTCCAAGGGACTCTCAAGAGTCTTCTTCAACACCGCAGTTCAAAAGCACCTATTCTTCGGTGCTCAGCTTTCTTTATAGTCCAAATAAACAGCTATCCATACATGACTACCAGAAAAACCTACTAGCTTTGACTAGACAGATGTTTGTCAGCAAAGTAATGTCTCTGCTTTTTAATGTATCCAAGATATCTTGGAGTGTGAAGTCAAGTGAGTATTAGGAAGCATTGCTAGGATCAAAGTTAGCAAAAGTGACAGAATTCAATCCAAGCTATTTAAACTCCTAAATGATAATGCTGTTAAAGTGCTGCACTCAATGTGTCAGCAAATTTGGAAAATTCAGCAGGTGCCACAGGATGGGAAAAAATCAGTTTTCATTTTAACCCCAAAGAAGGTCAATGCCAAAAAATGTACAGACTACTGTATAATTGCATTCATTTCACATGCTAGCAAGGTTACACACAAAATCCTTCAATTTAGGCTTCATTAGTACATGAACTGAGAACTTCTAGACATACAAGATGAGTTTTGAAGAGGAAGAGGAACCAGAGATTGAATTGCTGATGTTTTCTGTATCATGGATAAAGCAAGGGAGTTAAAAAACAGTCTACTTCTTCAGCTTCATAGACTAGTATAAAGTCAAAGGTTTTACTTTGACTGTGTGGATCACATCATAGTGTGGAAAATTCTTAAAAGATGGGAGTACCAGACTTCCTAAACTGTCTCCTAAAAAACCTGTGTGCAGGTCAAGAAGCAATAGTTAGAACTGGACATGGAACAGCTGACTGGTTCAAAATTGGGGAAAGAGTATTACAAAGCTATGTATTAACATCCTCCTCATTTAACTTACATGCAAAGTACATCATTGAAACTCTGGCCTTGATGAATCACAAACTAGAATCAAGATTGCTGGGAAAATCAACAACCTTAGGTACACAGATGATGCCACTCTAATGGCAGAAAGTGAAGAGGAACTAAAGACCCTCTTGATGAGGGTGAAAGAAGAGAGTGAAAAAGATGACTTAAAACTCAGCATTCAATGAACTAAGATCATGGCATCTGGTTCCATCACTTCATGATAAACAGAAGCAAAGAAAGTGGAGACAGTGACAGATTTTCTTGTTTTGGAGCTCCAGAATCACTGAGGACAGGGACTGCTGCCATGAAAATAAAGGACCTTTGCTCCTTGGAAGGGCAGCTATGACAAGACTAGATAGCATATTAAAAGCAGAGACATCACTTTGTTGACAAAAGGCCATATAGTCAAAGCTATGGTTTTTCCAGTAGTCATGTACGGATGTGAGAGTTAGATCATAAAGAAGGTTGAGCGCCTTGATGCTTTCAAATTGTGGTTCTGGAGAAGACTCTTGAAAGTCCCCTGGACTGTAAGGAGATCATCCAGTTAGTCCTAAAGGAAATCAACACTGAATGTTCATTGGAAGGACTGATGCTAAAGCGGAAGCTCCAATACTTTGGCTACCTTATGGGAAGAGCCAGCTCATTGGAAAAGACCCTAATTCTGGGACAGATTGAAAGTAAAAGAAGACTGTGACAGAGGATGAGATAGTTAGCATCACCATTCAATGGACATAAACATGAGCCAACTCCAGGAGACAGTGGAGCCTGGAGTGTTGCAGTCCATGGGGTCGCAAAGAGTCAGACAGGACTCAGTGACTGAACAAGAGCAACAATATCCTTGTGCATAAAATGGATGAGTGAGATCTTAATACCCTTTGTACTGAAAACAAATCTTTTCAGATGCAACAGTGAACACCCTGTTCCTTCTCTTCCCATGTTCTTTTTACTGCACGTCTGCATTAAATTACAACTATATATTTTGAAAACCAAATTTATTTTCAGGATTAATAATCTGAAAAGTCACTCTCATCCAACCTCAAATTGGCCTTTTGTCTCATTCTGTAAGGTTATTCACTTCTCATTATGCTTTGCAATTCTCACATAGAGAGAAGCAGAATTATTAGGTTTTAAATACTAATAAGAGTTAATTTATTTACTAAAGAGGCTAAAATACAGAGATTTGTAAAATAATGGTAGATGGAAAATTTTTCTGAACTGATATTAAGCTCTCATTAAGAATCTAATGCTTGCTCTGGAATACATTGGTTTATTACTTTCCAAATACATTTGCTTCTTTTTTTTTTTTTTTTTGGAGACACAAGCTTAGAATCAAACACTCTATAATTGACTACTTAGGAATGTTTTCTATTGAATCATTGACCTTGGTGGTCTGTCACAACTTGAGAAAGTGATCCACAAAACTTCTCTGCCACCACTGAAAGATCATAGGAATGTTTACCTTTCATGTCTGTGCTCAGAATGGTATTTGATGAACACAAAATCTTTAAAGATTTTTGGATGCATTTACAATTTAAAGTCATATACCCATGGCAGATTCATGTCAATGTATGGCAAAACCAACACGATAATGTAAAGGAAAAAATAAATAAATAAATAAATAAATAAAGTCAAACTGAAGCTTTTTGGTGGTTTTGTTGTTGTTGCTGTTTACTTTTTGGATTTTTCCTTTTTTTTTTTTTTTCACAGTTCATCTGACACTCTGAGGAAAAATTATTTTTGCATTCACAGACACTTAACAGAGTTGAATATACTGTAATATGCTATTTTCCAGATATAGTAAATGCTGAGGTTTGTTTTCTTAATATATTTATTTCTTTTTCTTATCTCGCAAAAACAGCTTTCATCTAAAGAATTTGATTATGCTCTATTGTTAGCATAAAGCAAAGCCATTCTCAAGGATGTACCCATCCTTGATTTTAATACCAGTAGAAAAGTGTTTTTTCAAAGGTGATAATATACACCCACTGAAATAAAGTTATTTTCCAGACACTCTCCCTCTCCCTGTATTCCCTTTGAACAGTGTTCACATATTTTTTACGTGTAGATGTAGAATCAGAAGGTCTGAGAGCCAGAAAGCATCCTGAAGGTTTGTCACACCAGCCACATCTTGTGACATAGATAAGGATAGCCTGTGTTCATGAAAACAATTTTCTCTACACTCTACTAGTTACTGGGCTGTATGGGGAACAAGCAGACAAATGCTATCGAGAAAAATTAAAATTTTAACATGTGCACCAGTTTCACATGGTATTGTATCTTTCCTCTCCTAAAAGCTCCTTTCTCTTTCAGATCTTGCAAACAAATTGTTACAGATCCTTATTTTTCTGATTTTCAATAGAACACAGGATGAAACAGGTCAATGCCAGCATGGCAAGACAGATGTTAAATAAGAGGTAAAAGCCAAGAGAATATTTGTTAAAGGAATATTTCAGTTGAATTTTTCAAATAGTGAATATCAAATAACCCATTCAATCTCTGATCAAAACCCAAGTGAGAGCTATCTTCAGATATGTTGAAACAAAGAAGTTGGGATTTGTGAATTTCCAACTTTGGGGCAGATATGGAAAGATGAAGAATAGTACAGAGGAGAGCAGATCCATGGGCCTCCATCCCTGAAAACTGAAAGCTCTTCCATCTCTCTGTCATCACCGCGACAGACACAGTGGGGTGTCTCTTCCCTCAGCTCCACCCTGGGTACCCTGTTCAGGCTGAAGCCTGCCCTTACGCGAATGCTCCCCTGCCATCTTAATATTGCCTTTTATCCTTCCATTTGGGGGAAAAAGTGAGTGAAGGATGTGACGATGGAGAGAGAATACCATATTATTTCTGGCACCAATCCATTTAGAGTCCTCAGCTGTATTTTATCCATTCTTTGTGGAATTTTTCATTTGTTTCTTTGTGTTTTACTTCTTAATTTGATTCTATTGACTTTCCCCCACTCAGTCATTACTGTACACCAGATTGATGACTCCTGACCAGTTCTTGACAGAGTAGTTCTTACTAGACGAGCCCTTGTAAATACCTTAAATGAAAAGGAAAAAGCATAATTACTTGTGTGGCAAACATTTCCTTATTGTTATTCATCAATTTATCTTTAGAAAAATTTGGCAACTGACTTGCCAATAGGTGTGTCTCAAAAAGTTTCCCTTAACTGTCTGCCCCACTGATTCTCTGCTATTGATGATATACAGTGACTCCTTGAATCTGGAGGTCCCTGCATCAGTGCGAGTTTAATTGTTTATCTTGGCTTCTGTTTCATATTCCCTGTCTCATCAGCTCCACTCGGCTCTCTTCGCATCTGTCCCTAGTTCTTTCTCTTCCTTTCAGACTTCCAGCTAAGTGTCTTATTCTAGGCATCAAACGGCAAATTCTTTATTTCTATTTCTTTAGCTAAATAGGTTGATTCTCATCTCCCTTCTGTATCTAGAAAGACATTATAAATGTGCCTGCCTTGACAGAATGAATAGAAAACCATCTCTGATTCTTCCCTGCCCCTATGGACAGACTACACTAGATGACGATTTCCAACCCTGGTCATTTATCAACCCATTAATAGATCTCTGATGTGTCACTAAAGAATCTATCAGGAGACAGACCTGGAAATGCAAACAGGAAACACTACAATTACTGGTTCTACCCTAGTATATCCTTGGCACGCTGCTTTTACATCCCTTCAGGGAGAGCAGTTAGGATTCACAAATAGTGACTTAATAGTTTAATGCACGTCTGTTTCCTTACAGATTTTTGTGCCAAGAGGCATTTGAGGGACAAGAAAAAGAACGAACTACTTATTGTACTAATGGAAAAAGCTTTGGCTCTAAATAGTATTTACAGTATTTAAAGTAATGATTAGCCATCAAGTTGACATAGAGAATATCAGAAGCATGCCGATCTAAACACCTGCTGCCTTCAGAGCAATGGCCGCACTATGCGACAGGCTTAGAGCCCGCATCCCTCCCCGCCGCCTCAGCGAGGCTGTCAGTATCAAAGCTGATGCCCCACCCCCAACCATCTTGCCTTTCATCACCTAAAGCTCTCAGCCAGAAAGTGGTGACAGAGGCGGCCTGCGTTGTATGTCAACAGATTATCAGGATGGTTAGTAATATTCCCTTGCTAGGAGCCTTTTTAAATCCCTGCATTGGCAATCCTAAAGCTCTGTTGATTTTTGTTCCTTGCTGATAAGGCTTTTAATGGTCAAAGCCTGATATATTTTTAGATCTTTTGTCACCACGGGTCTCCTGCCACTCACTGAGGTTGAAATCAGCAGGTTATTAGTTTGTCCGATGTATAATCTCAAGTCCCATGGAACAAGAGTTTGTGGCAAGTAGGCCCCCTGACTTGGAAATTTACTTTTGATTTTTATTCATAGAGCACTGTCATTCCTACCTTTAAAACTAAAGTGAAAACATATCCGTCTGGAGCTGTGCTTAGAACTCTCTTAAGGAAAATGTGTTTTAAAGCATCCTGCTATGTTTCATTAAAATGATATATAGATCTATTTGCTTAACACATCAAAATATAGCTCAAATATTTTAAAATTACTGGATGATTCTTTTTTTCCCTGTAAGAGAGGTAATTAGAATCTCTTTTTAATTTAGATTGTGGCACTTTTTAAAAAATAGAGGGTAACAAATCATCAAATGGGAAACTAAATTAAATAAAGGGAGAAAAAAACCTTCAGTATACCAAGAAATATTGGGCTCATGTCCTTTAAAAGATACATTATGGAAAGAATTCTTTGTTTACCAGTGAATGTTCTTTAACTGGAGGGTTTTGTTAATGGAAATAAATCCATCTGCAGTCTCTCATTTGTAACTGCGGCTCCTCTGTTTAAGAAGGAGACTATAACAAAAAGGAAAAGAGAGCAGGAAAGAGGACTTTGGAAAGATTTCACTGGAGTAGTTTACTGGGGAAGGAGCAATTGTAAACATCCAGGTGAGGTAAAGGAAACGCAGGAAGCAGTCAGCCAGGCAAAGTAAACACAGCATGAGTTTGACGCAGAAGATGAACACATGGCAAATCTCAGTTTCCGTCAGACTGGAAAAGACATATCCTGTTAAGAATGTGACTTTTGTTTAAAAAATGTGTGTGTTAGTGGCTCAGTTGTGTCTGACTCTTTGTGATTTCATGGACTATAACCCGCCAGGCTCCTCTGTCCATGGAATTCCCCAGGCAAGAATATTGGAGTGGGTTGCCATTTCCTCCAGGGGATCTTCCTGACCCAGGGATCAAACCCAGGTTTCTCGCATTGGAAGCAGTTTCTTTACCATCTGAGCTACCAGGGAAGCCCTTTACTTTTTTGAATTTTTAAATTGCAAAAAAAACTAAAGGTAAGGTAACATATTCTCAATAGTCTGCTCTAGGAAGACATTTCAAATCCAGGCTTGTCCCAGGATAGAAGATGGCATAGAGGGCAGGATATGTTTGAAATAAAGGGGTCATTGTGCTGAAATGAAGTGAACAAGGTCCATGTGGAGAAGGATGTGTTAACACAGGCACACTGTGGTTTTAGGATAAATAGCTCTGTTGGATGAAAGAACCCTTTACATAAAAAGCGCCAAGATCTAGAGACACTGACAATGAAATGCAATGAGGATTATACTCAAAAACTTCCTGGAAAAGTAAGCCAGACATAGCCTTCATCACAAGAGCCTACCCAACTGTACGTCTCCTCCCTGTTGTAAAAATTCACATTCCCTTTCACTAAATCTTAGTTACTTTCTCCTTCAGAACCTGCTTGTTTCCCAATGGACCTCACCAGCTACTTCACTTTCAAGAATTAACACTTCTCCATTTTACTTGGAAGCTGAAGAGTCACAACGACAGCGTCTATGGTAGCGGCCCCGACACCTGGAAAGGCGCGGGCGCAGGCGTCCTCAGCCGAGCAGCGGCTGCAGTGGCGGCTGGGCTGCGGCAGAGCCCATACAACAAGCCGGTCAGCCTTCCCGCTCTCTCCACGGAGTGCACCCCGATTTTCAAGAGAATGAAATCCTATGGAATTTGGGGATGCTGCAGAAGCAGCATGTTTCCCGCCTCAGCATTTGTCTCTGAAGCTCAGTGCTACAGATTTCCTAATGGTTGATCTTCCCTGAGCAATTCTACCCTGGGCCTGTCATTTCCACAACAGCAACGCTGCGCTCACCTCTGGGGAGTTTGATATCGTGGGCGCGGACACTCATTATTCAGTGCTGCTTCTCTCTGACCTGCCCTCAGTTTTTGACAAAAGTTTTACTATTTTATTATTTACTATTATTTTTACGTTTTATTGATTATTTTACTATTATTACTACTACAAAAACCTCTTTCGTGCAGGCACATACTGTTTTGGCCTCCATATACACTTCCTTAGTGTATCCTTTGTTACTGTTATTAGAAAGGCAATAGTTACAAAAGAAATACTGAGAAAGTGACAAGGGAGGTAGGAGACAAAACACTTTTGATTAGCATGTGTTGTTTTAATATAATTTACTTATATATCTGCCTTGCAAATAAAAGGTATACAATGGTCACTTTATACACTCTTTGAAATGCATAACAAATAAGATGTAAAGATATGCCATTGAAATACTTAAAATCTAATTAGAATAAAAAGTATATAACGTGAAATACTTAAAAACCCTCAGAAGGAAGATATTATGAGATTGAAGTTCATAACACACAAATGATATGCTTCAGTATTTAAATGGTATAATATCAGGACATCATGAAAACAGGCTTATCGGTAATGGTATCCCAGGTGAGAAAGAATTTGAACCATATTTTTCCAGAAAATAATACAAATAGATTAAAATATGCAAGGACTTTCAGTTTATGAGAAGGTCTGAGGTGTGTAAACAGAGTCACGAGTTTACTGGAAATTTAAAGGCAGAAGCAGATGATCTAACATTTCCTAAGCCCATTAAATATTTTGAATATGATTTGTCAGCATATCAAATTTAACCAGATTGAATATTTGAGTCCCATTCCAACTTTAAATGAAGGATTTACTTTTTAATGAAGCATTTGCATTTACTCATAAATTTGGGATGCATTTTAACTTGGTTATTTCTATTAGATTAAGTTCTTTCTGGACCTTATGCTTATTCTTTAGTAAACACACTGTTCCTCAAACTATATTTCAAAAATAAAAGATGAGAGAAATAGCTATTTATAGAGAAACCTGGGAAATATAGGACTTACAGTAGAAAATCCATAGTTATGTAATAAAATTTTTCAAAATTTTATCACTAAAGCATGTGCAACAGCTCCAGAAGACTATTTTTAAAAGAAAGACAGAAACAAATTTTAGAAAAGTGATTCACAAGACTGCAGTTATTGACAGAGAAAAGCTGAAGTACCAAGTAACAGATAAGTCAGAAGCAAATTTAGGAACAGTACATCAAAGAATGTTTTAAAAATTCATCATTTGGGGAGAAGTATAATCGACTCTAGCTATAATAAGCAGAGAAGAGAAAAAGAAGAAAATGTGTCTATTTAGAATGAGACTTGAATTAACAAAAATCCTCAGTAATTTTTAAAACTATCTGCCTCTTCTTTAATTATAGCTTTATTGAGGGTATAAGTCACCCTTTTGAATTGTACAACTGAGTACTTCTTGTGTATTCAGTCATGCAATCATTGCTGTCTAATCTTAGAACATTTTCATCATCTACCTTCCCTAGACAACCCTTAAACTATTTGGTAACCTCTGTGGAGCTCAATATTTTAAACAATTCATATAAGTGGAGTTAGGCAATGCATGGTCTTTAGTGACTGTTTTTTTGTGTGTGTTTTTTCCATTTACCATGTTGTCAAGTTTCATGCATGACACTGGATGTAGGTAGCCTTTCCTTTCTCCAGGGGATCTTCCCAACCCAAGGATATAACCCATGTCTCCCACATTGCAGATGGATTCTTTACCAGCTGAGCCACAAGAGAAGCCCCATGCATGATATAGTATATATCAATGCTTCAATTTTTATTTAATTTACAAATAATATTCCATTGTATGGTCACCACAGATTAATTATCCATTGGTCAGTTGGTGAGCATTTGAATTGTTGTCACTTTTTGACTATTAGGATGTTGTTATAAACATTTGTGTACAAGTTTTAGTGTGGTTATATTTTCATTCCTCTTGTACACATACCTAGGAGTTGAATTATCTTGTCTCCTCTTGAATGATAAGATAATGAACATATATCATGGCATATTTTAACTAAAAACAAAATACAAAACAAAAAGAAGCTTTCGATGAAGGTTGTGGCCAATACAATGCCCTCCAGTGTTCTAATTTTGTAATATTATACTATTAAAATTGATAGAATTATAATCTGCAGTCAGTCTAGGAGCAGGAGATTGTCAGCAAGATACTGGATTATTTGTTTACCACAGTATACTTAGTCAAGCAGAAAATTGGAGCAACTTAAAAAAATTTGCAGCAATAAGGATGAAAGCAAAAAGTAACTAAAATTAACCCAATCAAAAATATAATCAAAGTTTAATGGGATTTTTTTCTTTAAAATTATGGTTTAATGAAAATTTTATTTAATGATGAAATTATTCAATAAGATTTAAGCAAATTTAGATTGACAGAATAATATTCATGTTAGCAGTATTTCTGCTGTAAGAGAAGTACCTAACCCTGAGTAAATAGAATCTGAGGACTCCAGTAGACTCAAAGCAAGATATATGAAATGAAATGTATTCTGCTTTGTCGTTCTCAGATGAAAATTTGTCAGAATACAGTATTTTCAGGTGATGTATGTGATCGAATATGAAATGATTACTCATCCTATTGTATATTTGAAAAGGGACACATTCTATCCATTTTAAATTCAGTATTATACAGGATTTATTTTTGTACTTATTTTTAAAATACAAATTGTGTATATTTAAGGTTAACCATCTCCTAATATATTACCTTTTGTTTTGATTTGTGGTGAGAAGATATGAGATCTACTCGCTTAGCAGATTTTCAGTGTACAATATACTATATTAATACAATATAGTATTAACTACAGATACCATGCTGTAATTAGATCTCTAGAATGTATTCATCTTACATAATTGAAACTTTGTACCTCTTGACCAGTGTCTCCCCATCCTCCCACCACCCTGCCCCTGGTGGTGACTATGGCAAGAGAATAACTCATAGGTTAAAACTATAAATTTTGTGGGGCATATTAAAGATTAATTTTGAAGGGCCTTATACTGTCTCTGACAAAATAGTTAGAGGTATTCTTTGTCTGATTTTATTAGCCTGGCTTCCAAGCAAGATCACTGATTGATGCCTTCCTGTGTGCAGAAGACACTTTGAGGATTCACTTAGGACTTCTACCCAAAGAAAAACTAGAGATTCAAATATAAGTCAAATATGACTTATGCAAAGAAGCTTATGCTTCTCACCTTTAAACTTTGCCTCTATTTTTTCTTTTCATTAGTGATTCTCAACTTTTTCCCACTCAAAGCATTGAAAATTAAAAAGATATGATGTCTATCTCATCTGTGAATATTTTCATTTAATTGGTCTGAGATGTGGCCTGGCCATTAGAATTTTCAAAAATTACTAGGATGATGCTAATGTACAATCCATGGTTGAAAATCACTGTCTTTGCTAAACCTAGCCATGTGCTGAGTTCCTCTGCCTTGAAAGCTAAATACTACAGACAACATTACCCATGAAATTGTCTTACAAAGTCATGAGCTTGAAAGGACCTCTAACACTGCCAAAGTATGCAACTCTAACTCTCTGACTCATGTTCTACCAAAGCTTGTTTTTAAAACTGCATGTGACTCTATCAAAACGTGTTTTTAAAACTCCACTTGATTCTACCAAAACTTGTTTTTAAAACTTCACATCATGCCCAGTACATGTCATGTTTTAGTTCTTTATTCCTAAATAAAATGAATCCATTAGGACTTAATCTTTCAGCTAACAAATGTTAAATTCTATAATATCACACCCATCCTACTTTCCCTTCTCCCTGTAATAATAAGTGGTTTCTCCTTAACTTGTGCTTTCAATATATCCATGCAGTCTCCTCAGATCTACACTTCCTCATGCTATGAGGATCCATGTGCTGGCTTCTAGGGAGTAGATTATCTGTCCCTTGGTGTCTTTAACCACAACTTGTCCAAAGATCCTACCTCAATATTTATTTAACTCCTCCCTTCTAGTAACTCTCTATATCTCTCTTTCTCATCTCATTAAATCCAGTAGGTGCTTACTCTCATGTCACTTTTATCTCAATAGTGTTGAATATTTACCTTTTTTGAAAAATGTCCTTCTCTTGACTTTTATGACACAGCATTCTCTTGTTTAACCTCCTTCTTCTCCAGTCTTTGAGACCATTCTCTACTAGCAAACCTGTGCCTACTGGCATTATTCAATCCCCAAATACCAGCGCCCTCCTCTTATGACAGCATTCTGTCCTTATAGCCCACACCTTCAGTTTTCACCAATATACAAGTGATTCCAATCTTAAATTGAGATTGATGAGATCTTTCTATGCACACATTTTCTGTTTTCACTTTTGACTCTCTAACATTTCAAGAGCTGGAAAAGGTATAGATTTCATTTCCTTTGCAAGCTAACAACTTGCTTGTCTGCAGCATTATGGATACTGAGACAAGATACAGGACTCCTGGATCAGACATTAAAGGTTTTATAACAGAAGTAGTAGTCAAAGGGCCAGCAAATTTGGGCCAGTTTCTCTAGGCTCAGTTCCTAAAGAAAAAAAAAAAGAGCAGATGACATTTACATTAACAGTGAGTTGTTTTAAAAGAGAGAAACTCAAGACCAAGGACTCAACATAGTATGGCCAAGCAGCTGTCTACCTTGCCTGGGGTTGAGGATGACCTGATAGGTACATTTCCATCACTTTGACCCAAATTCAGTGGCCTATGTGACAATCGTAAGCCTTGTAATCTGAAGAACTCAGCAAGAATGTGATGACATGCCCAGGGTTCATGGAGGATGATCTTCCAACACAAGGTGACTTTAATTCTCTACAACCCAGAACGTTGGATTTTGCTCAGTTTTATCAAAATCATGCTTTTTTCTTCCATTGCAGAAATTTTGAGAGGTGGAATTCTTTCTACCCCAGAAGCTCTATTTCCACCGTGGAAAAATGAAATGAATTCAAAGTAATTTTTATTTCTCTGAATATGATAGTAGTAAAGTGGAAAAGTGCCTGCATTTTTTCTCTTCTGTGAAAATGCCAAACATATAGACCTTTTGGTCACCAGATTAATATATTCCTGAGAATATATTATGCTGTTTATTGTCATGTTGACATCCAATTAATGATTTTTTTCCTTCTCTTTTTTTAATTTTATTTTATTTTTTTTATTGTTTTTGCCATACATTGTCATGATATCACCATGGGTTTACATATGCTTCCAGTCCGGATCCCCCCTCCCTCCTCCCTCCCCCCCCCCGGGAAATCTCGCTGCACCAGTCCCGAGCATCAATCCTGGGCTGGCAATTGATTAGACACATGACAATTAACATGCTTCAATGCCCTTCTCCCATATCATCCCACCCTTACCCTCATCCACAAAGTCCACGAGTCTATTCTATACATCTGCGTTCCTTTTGTTGTCTCCCATGTTGGGTTCTCGTTACCGTCTTTCTAAATTCCATATATATGCGTTAATATACTGTATTGTTGTTTTTGCTTCTGGCTTACTTCACTCTGGCAAGAATATACAATGGAGAAAAGACAACCTCTTTAACAAGTGGTGCTGGGAAAACTGGACAGCCACTTGTAAAAGAATGAAACTAGATCACTTTCTAACACCATACACAAAGATAAACTCAAAATGGATCAAAGATCTAAGCATAAGACCAGAAACTATAAAACTCCAATTAATGATCTTTATGACATGTTATAGTGGCTTCCCTGGTGACTCAGACAGTAAAGAATCTGCCTGCAATGTAGGAGACCCAGATTTGATCCCTGGTTCAGGAAGATCCTCTGGAGAAGGAAATGGCAGCTGACTCCAGTATTCTTGCCCGGAGAATTCCATGGACAGAGGAACCTGCCAGGTTACTGTCCTTGAGGTCACAAAGAGTTGGCTGCAACTGAGCGAATAACACTTTCACTTTCAGGACATTTAATATCTTTAATTTTTTAGTGTAAAATTTTTTTAAATAAGAAACAAAAATAAATTAATAAAATGAAAATGAAGAGCTGAGAATAAGAAGACAAAACAGTAATGGAGTGGGGTGAAAGCAAACCGTGCAGGAGATGCTAAAGATGCAGGTTGATCCCTGGGTTAGGAGGATCCCCTGGAGGAGGAAACAGCAGCTCATCCCAGTATCCTTGCCTGGAGAACCCCATGGACAGAGGATCCTGGCAGGCTACAATCCATAGAGTCACGAAGAGTTGAACATAACTGAGCATAGCACAGCAGTCATCTAAGTAGCTGAGATAAAAATTGGCTATCGATTTAAATTAAATCCATAACCTTTACCCACAGTGTTTGTAGTTGGTGCCCTAACGGTATGAAAATAACCTAGTCAATTGTTCCAAATTTGTTTCCCAAATCCTCTATTTCCCAAATTGTTCACGCATGTTCCTCACACTGTTGTATAAACATATCCTCAATGAATGGCCTAAAACAGTGTGAGGAACATCCTGCGATTTTTCTCCTTCCTAAAGAAAATTGTTCTGTTTCTGAAGTTCCTCTGTGGTATTTCACAGGATAGCTCTGCTTTACCCCAGGCTAAGCTGTGGCAATGGATCGTGAGCTTTTCCAACCTGCTGTGACTCTTTCTACCCCCTGCCTTAAATGCAGACCCCTGCATGAGACAGGAAGATTACTGAGGCAAGGAAATGATGTGGAATTAGTATACTTAGAAAGATCTAAGTCAAGGCAGCTGAAAGGAATCCTCTCTAATAATTCCTTTGAATTTATACAAACTCATTCAATAGTTCCCACTTAAAATGTGTCTACCCACAGACTTGCCAGTACCTTAACATCTTGTTTGCTGACAATTTGCTTAGCAGCATTCCAGAAAGTTTATTTAATGGTGTAGTTCTTTTCATTTTCACTCACAGGTTTGTGATTTTTCACTGAGCTCTAAGAATTTCAGTAAATGATATATTTTGCTGTGTAAAATGCCCCTTCAATATTTGCTGTCATTTGCACATTTAAAAATAGCTCCCCTACTTTTATATTTGTACTTCAACTGCTTTTGCCAGCTCCCATTTTACCTTTTTCTCTATATCAAAATTGATATTGCCACCCCCCAGAGCATAACATGGCTTTACTAGCATTAAGACATAATTAAGATACTGAATTCAGTGTTTCCTGGCTTTCTAATATTGGCTCTTTAAAATATAAATTTAGTTATGAGGCTCTGCCCCTGAGGGGAAATACCAGTGACAACCTAATCAGTTTCTGGCAGTTAAATTTCAAATAACAGTGGGGTTTCTGTAGTGGTTCTGGGCAATTTTTCTCTGCTGCCAGTCAAGAATCTTCCTTTAGATGCATCTTTCTTCAAATCCATCTAGGGGCAGACTGTTGATTGACAATAGATGATGTGATTCATTGATATGATGCCAGATCAGTGTACAAACAGTACAAACAGTAAGGAATTTGATTAGCGACTTCATAATGGTTGAATTCTAATATTTGAACATTTTAGCATATGCTTAACTGGAAGCATATATGCATACTTCTTACCTAATGCTGAGCATATTTTGGCATTTAAAATAAGATGTGTTAATAATGAGGATCCAAGTTTAGGAAAAAGGTTAATAAAGATAAAAGGATGACTTGAATTTAGATAAGGAGGATTTAGTAATTCAAGTTACCACAGCTGTGGCGATGTTAAAGATCAGCAGTGAGACTTCATCATCATAAGGCCCTACCATCTTTGGCCATAAAACTCATGCATGAGCGCGTGCTAAGTTGCTTGAGTGCGTGCTAAGTTGCTTGAGTGGTGTGTGACTCTTTGCAACTCAACGGATTTTTGCCCACCAAGCTCCTCTGTCCATGGGATTCTTCAGGCTGGAATACTGGGGTAGACTGGCATGTCCTCCTCCAGGGGTTCTTTCCAACTCATGTCTCCGACAACTTCTGCACCGCAAGTGAATTCTCTACTGCTCAGCCGCTGCAAAGCCCCAAAAAGTTCATTCTCACTGATAATATAGCTGCGCTCGCTTTAGAAATGACAAAACGGAGAGTGTCTGAGATCCACTGCTTTCGTTACAGCACAGTTTCGTTTTCGTTACAGTTACAACACGAGGGCCAGGATGACTCACAGAAAACAGATTTTCTTTTTTAATTAGTGAATATGTCCCGTATTTGTACAGCCCAGCTTTAAAAGCCACATTTTGCCATATGTATGTAGCGCGGATTCATTAATGCAGAGCTAGTAGTGCTCTAATCCAGATAAAAGTTTTGCTCCTGAGAGCCCCCAAGTGGCTGTACCAGTATACCTAGTCCCAGTTACAATAATTTAGTGTGTTGACAGGGCCCATGAGTGTTTCAATGCACTTTTTTTCTCCCGTCCCACTAGCTGCACTTAAACGCATGAGGGGAACAATGTTCAATACTATCTATAACTAATCCTTTTTCCCATTATACCTATTATTTTATGAGAGACAGTGAGAGAACAAAATGTTATTTCCAAAGTCTCCATACCCATACAATTTGAGACATAAGTTCTTCTATACTGTGAGAATGAACCAATGGTAACATTTAAACAGTGATAATTTAGAGGCAGCAACAGATAATCTTTATTTTGTATTATATAGGGTTTGGGGTCCTATTTTAATTTGACATCTTCTGAACTTGGTTTCCATTATCACCAAAATTTTACTTGCTTTATAATCATTGTATAATCATTTTGTTTAAAAATCTGTGGACTTAAACAAGTTAGGAAAAACAATTTTTTTTCAATCCTTGTTGAGCAGTAAATAGCAGCAAAATATTGTGATGCAAATTTTACTCTTTCCTGAATTTTATTTTTATTAAAGAAGAATTAAGAATCCTACACTTCAGTCAAATTAATTGTGTTGTGAAATAAAATTGATGGCATTCCAAAATTGTGTATTTATTGAAATTCAACATGTGTCTGGGAGCATGTATATGTTTTTACTATATTTACTATATAATTTTCCTCTATAACAGTCTATATCTAATCCATCTTTCTATAAAATAAAGAATAAATTCAATAAATCTTCTACAGGAACACTATGGCTTTCATATCAATAAGTCACTAAATATAGTTGACCATATGTTTTATTTATCAGACATTTAATCTACATATTTTCTTAACTGTTGAAAATGAATCATGAATTATATTGGCTGTTTTATACATTTATATTCTGTAGTATTTAGCAATTTAAGTAATTCAATTTCCCCACAGCTATAATAGAAATGATCTTAACAAAATAATTCTGTGTAATACTGTATTATACTCTGTACTGTTAACTGTAATTCAGAGTCATTCTTCTATACCTCCAAATTTATATAAACCTTTTGTGAAACAAGGGGCTTCCCTGGTGGCTCAGACAGTAAGGAATTTGCCTGCAATGTAGGAAACCCAGGTTCTATCCTTGGATCGTGAAGATCCCCTGGAGAAGAGAATGGCTACCCACTCCAAAATTCTTGCCTGGAGAATCCCATGGACAGAAGAGAATGGTGGGCTACAGCCAGTGGGATCACAAAGAGTCAGACATGACTGAGTAACTAACTAACACTTTGTGAAACAGCTGAATTTGGTTTGTTCTTGACCTTTCTCAGTGAGGCTAGAATAGGGACAGTTTCAAATCAGAGCCATCAAGCTGGATTCAGAATAGTGAACTCCTCCAGTTTCAGAAATTTCTAAGAGTAGATTCATCCTGCCTGGAACTCTCCTTCCTTAGATGCATTCTTCCCAAAGAGACTATTCAGTCCCTCTTGAAAAAAGAAAAATCCACCAGTCTCAGCTACTTTGGGGTACTAGGTGATTAAGCATTACTACAAGACCTTGTGAAAATCACCTTAAATTTCTGAGCTCATTTTAAAAAATGAAATAATAACATTATGTAATTATAACCATATTAATGTAACTAATAGTATATAATAATATTATGTGATTGTACCTTCCAATTATATTCAATTAAATATATCTTTTATATTATATAGAAGATTACATCAAGCATGAATACTATGCTTATTTAACAAATGTTCTTTGATCATCCTCATGTGCCTAAGGAATGTTCTCATCTCAGGGGACCTAAAAGAGAAAAAGGCCCTAAATTGTGGAGCTTATTTCTACTCTAGTCAGCATATTCCTGCACCCAAAACAATTTTTTCATTTTCTCCAGACTCCCTAATTAGGCATTTAGTCGCTATAATCTGTGCACAAAAATCTCTGCTCACTGTAACCAGTATTTCTTAATAGTCCCTCTTGGGTAGAAAAGCTAATTTCAGACTTCACTTTGAAGTACCTGAGCAAAGCAAGAATACATAAAAAAATCAAACAATGAATGTTTATGAAACAATCACAATCAGTATAAAAGGAAGCCATGCTCAATCTGTTTGAACTCCAGAGTAATATGTTTACGTTATCATTCAGCAACAACCAAAATCTCATATGTCAAAACATCAGCAAATAAAATCCCCAGATACATATCAACCTGAATTCGCAGAACTACATTATAGTGGAATGACACTCAGATCCATTTTATATATTTTTTTAATATTTCAAAGAAGAATATAAGAACGTTATTAGCCTAGTAAATTGTAAGTGATGAAACAGCAGTCTTGTTCCTGCTTACCATACCTTATACATCTTCTACTCACTGACAGCTTCCACTTTGGAATGGCTGCTTATGAATTACTCTGAAGCAACGAATCAGCCTCATTCAAAGATACTCTTCTAGCCTTCCTTCCCTAGTGATGAAGCATGTCTCTGCCTCCTGGACTTCTTTGGAAAAATTATATTTTTTCCCCATATTTTCTGCTATTCTTTCTTTCATTCATGTGAGAGTTGGAGAACAAGTAAGCGATTTCATGGTTCTGTCCTTCTGTCAAAGGACACTTCATAGATTATGATGTAACATAAATAGTCTAGAGACACTAAATTACGTGCATCACAGGGAAGCCTCCCCAAAGTTTTTAGAGGTAACATCCATGGCTTACTAAGTAGTTATTAGGTGTCAATGGAAAACTGAGATAGGAAACATAAGCTTAAAAAGGAATAAAGATTATTTTACTGTTTGAAGGTGACATATAAACACATATATATTATCTAAAGAAATTTGAAAAACTTATAAATGAAAAAAGTGAGTTAGTCCTAAAACCTGCATTTTTAGTATATATAGTGAAGATAATTCTATATTTCTGTAGGGAAAATAAAAAGAGAGAAAGATAGAGTGGTAATATGGAAGAGTGCTTATTATATGCCATGTGTTTTACATAGAGTATTTATTTTATTCCTCAATATATATTTATAGTGTATATACTATATGATGTTTACATATTAAGAAATGAAAATCCAAATGGGTAACATATCTAATTATAGTTAGCACGTGGTAAAGACTATGGACAGAGGTTCATGACATTGAACAGGAGACAGGGATTAAGATGATCTCTATGAAGAAGAAATGCAAAAAAGCAAAATGGCTGTCTGAGAGGCCTTACAAATAGCTATGAAAAGAAGAGAAGGGAAAAACAAAGGAGAAAAAGAAAGATATTCCTATCTGAATGCAGAGTTCCAAAGAATAGCAAGGAGAGATAAGAAAGCCTTCCTCAGGGACCAAGGCAAAGAAATAAAGAAAAAACAACAGAATGGGAAAGACTAGAGACCTCTTCGAGAAAATTAGAGATACCAAGGGAACATTTTATGCAAAGATGGGCTTGATAAAGGACAGAAATGGTATGGACCTAACAGAAGCAGAAGATATTAAGAAGAGGTGGCAAGAATACACAGAAGAATTGTACAAAAAAGATCTTCACGACCCAGATAATCACAATGGTGTGATCACTCACCTAGAGCCAGGCATCCTGGAATGTGGAAGTCAAGTGGGCCTTAGAAAGCATCACTATAAACAAAGCTAGTGGAAGTGATGGAATTCCAGTTGAGGATTTCAAATCCTGAAAGATGATGCTGTGAAAGTGCTACACTCAATATGCCAGCAAATTTGTAAAACTCAACAATGGCCACAGCACTAGAAAAGGTCAGTTTTGATCCCAATCCCCAAAATAGGCAATGTCAAGACTGCTCGAACTACTGCACAATTGCACTCACCTCACACTCTAGTAAAATGATTCTCAAAATTCTCCAAGTCAGGCTTCAGCAATATGTGAATCATGAGCTTCCAGATGTTCAATCTGGTTTTAGAAAAGGCAGAGGAACCAGAGACCAAATTGTCAACATCCACTAGATAATTGAAAAAGCAACAGAGTTCCAGAAAAAACATCTATTTCTGCTTTATAGACTATGCCAAAGCCTTTGACTGTGTGGATCACAATAAACTGTGGAAAATTCTCCAAGAGATGGGAATACCAGACCACCTGACCTGTCTCTTGAGAAACTTATATGCAGGTCAGGAAGCAACAGTTAGAACTGGACATGGAACAACAGACTAGTTCCAAATAAGAAAAGGAGTACATCAAGGCTGTATTCTGTCACCCTGCTTATTTAATTTATTTGCAGAGTACATCATAAGAAACTCTGGGCTGGAGGAAGCACAAACTGAAATCAAGATTACTGGGAGAAATATCAATAACCTCAGATATGCAGACGACACCACCCTTATGGCAGAAAGTAAAGAACTAAAGAGTCTCTTGATGAAAGTGAAAGAGGAGAGTGAAAAAGTTGTCTTAAAGCTTAACATTTAGAAAACTAAGATCATGGCATCTGGTCCCATCACTTCATGGGAAATAGGTGGGGAAACAGTGGAAACAGTGTCAGACTTTATTTTGGGGGGCTCCAAAATCACTATAGATGGTGATTGCAGCCATGAGATCAAAAGATGCTTACTCCTTGGAAGAAATATTATGACCAATCTAGATAGCATATTTAAAAGCAGACATTACTTTGCCAACAAAGGTCCATCTAGTCAAGGCTGTGGTTTTCCTAGTAACCATATATGGATGTGAGAGTTGGACGGTGAAGAAAGCTGAGTGCCAAAGAATTGATGCTTTTGAATTGTGGTGTTGGAGAATACTTTTGAGAGTCCCCTGAAGTGCAAGGAGATCCAACCAGTCCATCCTAAAGGAGATCAGTCCTGGGTGTTCATTGGAGAGACTGATGTTGAAGCTGAAACTCCAATACTTTGGCCACCTCATGTGAAGAGTTGACTCATTGGAAAAGACCCTGATGCTGGGGAGGATTGGGGGCAGGAGGAGAAAGGGACGACAGAGGATGAGATGGCTGGATAGCATCACCAACTCAATGGACATGGGTTTGGGTGGACTCCGGGAGCTGGTGATGGACAGGGAGCCCTGGTGTGCTGTGTTTCATGGGGTCGCAGAGTCAGGCACAACTGAGTGACTGAACTGACCTGAACTGAACTGAACTAAACTAAAAGACTGAAGACTACACCCTGGCCTCAGGCTACCATCCCTTGTAAGACAAAGTATATGTCTGTGTGATGGAGTCCATGCCAGCTTAGAGCAGTGAAAAAGAAAGAGGCACAGTCAAATTTTGCACATAAACTTTGGGAGAAAAAGAAATCCTTCATATGGCGTGTGAGAGGGAGAAAAATGTCATGCATCCATGCCAAGTCATTTCTGTTGTGTCTGACTATTGTGACTCTACCGGCTGTAGCCTGCCAGTTTCCTCTCCATGGTATTCTCCAGGCAAGAATATAGGAGTCGGGTGCGATGCCCTCCTCCATGGAATCTTCCCAATGCAGGAATCAAACCTTAGTCTTGTAGGTCTCCTGCATTGACAGGTGGGTCCTTTACCACTACCACCACCTTGGAAGTGAAAATGTCATATTTCCCTTAAAAAAAAAGTGCTGGTGGTCTCAGACTCCAAAAGACCTGAAGTACAGGGACAAAGGTGTTCATCCAGCCAATGGATTGGTGAGGCAGATGAGCAGCAACTTACCAACACTATGTTAAGAAAAGCCATTTTCCAATTTGGAAATTTTCCATATGACATGAAACATTGTCTCTTTAATGACATATACACCCTAGAATTGGTCATACTTCTGCAATTGTTTTAAACATTAGGTAGTTGAAACCACTTCAGAAAGTATAGCTTTTACTTAGGGGAAAAAAAAAGTGCTAAAACTCAGAATGAAATAGGTGTGAAATCTTCACCAGCAACAAGTAAAAGAAACACATTCCCTTAAGTCCTGAGTTGACGATCTTCAAGTAGGAATATTGTCCCCGTGTTTTCAGAAAATGAGCTCCAAGACCCCTCACAAATGAATTCTTAAATCAAGAAAGGAAGGAAAATGAAACAGAGTTAGCATCTGGCTCCCAAATAGCAATAATAGTAGATTTATAAATCAGATAAGTTCACCAAGACAATTGCTTATTATTCTGAAAATTCAACAAATGTACCTCTGTGAACATCAAAATCTTAGCAGAATTTTGCCAGTTATATTTTTTTAATATAATTCTAAAGGAGAGTTTTGAAATATTTTGAGCATTTAATTCATTGTACAGGCTACCTATGTGTTTTTAAAGATAATATTTAAATAATATTTTACAGTGAGTGTGTCACTATGCCAAGTGGTGCCCATTGATTTCCATTTCTAGCAAATCTTCACAGGAGTAGGTTTAATGACTCTGCTTGTAAGAAAGGCTCCTTCATGTCTGATAGAGTACTATTACTCTGAATGAAGACATTCCTGAGGTAATTAAACTGTCCACATTTGTGCTAAGTGCCTATTAAAACCGCTTTAGTCTTTGAAAACTACCTTTTGTTGTTGCTATTGTTGATTTTGCTGTTATAGTGGTGGTTATAATTGTTGATCACTGAAAAAACAAGTTCTTATCAACAAAAGACATGAAGAAAGACATAGAACTCTAGTGGGAGATGGACTTGGGCTTTTTTGTGTGAATTTTGCTCTCATTTCTCCTACTATTTCCCTTTTATTTATTGAAATGGCTCTGTAGCGCAGCAAGGGGAAAACAAAAGGTATGAAAATTCATTTAAGTACTCTCTTTTATTTATGTTAACGTTTCATCATATTTAACAATTTACTAAATGTTTATTATGCACAGTGTTGCATTCTCAAGAGAATAAATAAGTTTCTGTCAGCACTTCTTTTATGAAATCCTATTTTGGTTGTGGATTTTAAAAATTCATAATAAACATTTCCTTCAGGAAGAAGCCAAGAAAGGAAATGCTTTGACACTGTTGATAAGTGAGCTTGAAACTAAAGAAACAGAAAATAAACATGTACATAAATATTCACTTTGTGGATGTGTGGGGAGAAGAGCGGGGGTGGGGGTGGGGGGCAGGTAACGAGAGAGAAGGAGACGCTGATTAACCCCTGGATCTCCGGGTTTTCTGCGCGGTTTCAGCGTCAGCGCTTCCACAGTTATGTCATTAGTTATATTCACAATGGCCTTCCTCAGGGTCTTCTAGTACGTGTGGCTCGTCCTTCTGGACAGACAGCTAAGTGGCCTTCTCAGTTCTCCTCAGCTTCAAGGACCCTGAGGAATGCAAGGCTCCACAGAGGTGCCTTCAGGGCTCCCCAGTCCATGTAGAATGCACTTCAGACTACAGCAAATATATTTTCAAACTCTGATGACAGTCTATCCATTTATTTTGTGTATCTTTGTAACAAGTATCCAGACTACAAATTTATATTGTTTATAGAGATAATGTGACTAAAATTACTTTTCCTTTTACCTCAAAAGCCAAATATCCCCATACCATCTATTAAATAGACCATCTCTTTAATATTCATTCATTCATTCATTTTTATATTTAGTGAATACACTTGAGTTTCCTACTCTGGCTCAGCAACCTTGCCAGAAGCTGAAAATATAGCAAAGAAAAAGATATGGTTCTTGCCTCAAAAAAGTGAGAATTTATTGGGGGGGAAATAGACAAAAGTAAGCATACAAAAATTAGAATAATTATTAACTACTTGCACGATGATAAGAGATGAAGTAAACTAAAAAGATGCTCTGTCACAGAATAAGATCAGTCTGATATCATTAGTGCAGCCCAAGCAAACAGGCTTAGGTTGTATTTTGTTGGATGTCACCCCAAAGGCTTTTCAATCCAGTGGTTCAGGGAGCTAAACTGAAATTTTGCAGACAGAGTCCATTACTAAAGGATGAGCATGTATTCTTTTAAAGCATAAGGCTATTCTGGATTCAGTAGTCAGGTAGGAAAAAATGAAATTATATGACTGTGGTCAACACAAAAATCAGATTGATTATATTCTTTGCAGCCAAAGATGGAGAAGCTCTATACAGTCAGCAAAAACAAGACTGGTATATGACTGTGGCTCAGAGCATGAACTCCTTATCATCAAATTCAGACTTAAATTGAAGAAAATAGGGAAAACCAGTAGACCATTCAGATCCCTTATGATTATACAGTGGAAGTGAGAAATAGATTGAAGGGACTGGATCTGATAGACAGAGTGCCTGATGAGCTATGGACAGAGGTTCACAACATTGTACAGGAGACAGGGATTAAGACCATCCCCAAGAGAAAGAAGTGCAAAAAAACCAAAATGGCTGTCTGAAGAGGCCTTACAAATAGCTGTAAAAAGAAGAGAAGCAAAAAGCAAAGGAGAAAAGGAAAGATATACCTATTTGAATGCAGAGTTCCAAAGAATACCAAGGAGAGAAAAGAAAGCCTTCCTCAGTAATCAGTGCAAAGAAACAGAGGAAAATAACAGAATGGGGAAGACTAGAGATCTCTTCAGGAAAATTAGAGATACCAAGGGAACATTTCATGCAAAGATGGGCTCGATAAAGAACAGAAATGGTATGGACCTAACAGAAGCAGAAGATATTAAGAAGTGGCAAGAATACACAGAAGAACGATACAAAAAAGATCTTAATGAGCCAGTTAATCACGATGGTGTGATCACTCACCTAGAGCCAGATATCCTGGAATATGAAGTCAAGTGGGCCTTAAGAAGCATCACTATAAACAAAGCTAGTGGAGGTGATGGAGTGACAGTTGAGCTATTTCAAATTCTAGAAGATGATGCTGTGAAAGTGCTACACTCAATATGCCAGCAAGTTTGGAAAACTCAGAAGTGTCCAGAGGACTGGAAAAGGTCAGTTTTCATCCCAATCCCCCAAAAAATTGCTAAAAATTCTTTAGCAATGCTAAAGAATGCTCAAACGACCACACAATTGCTCTCATCTCACATACTAATAAAGTAATGCTTGAAATTCTCTAAGACATGCTTCAACAATACTTGAACCATGAACTTCCAGATGTTCAAGCTGGTTTTAGAAAAGGTAAAGGAGCCAGAGATCAAATTGCCAACATCTGCTGGATCATCGAAAAAGCAAGAGAGTTCCAGAAAACATCTACTTCAGCTTTATTGACTATGCCAAAGCCTTTGACTGTGGGGATCAGGATAAACTGTGGAAAATTCTGAAGGAGATGGGAATACCAGACCACCTGACCTGCCTCTTAAGAAACTTATATGCAGGTCAGGAAGCAACAGTTAGAATTGGACATAGAACAACAGACTAGTTCCAAATAGGAAAAGGAATATGTCAAGGCAGTATGTTGTCACCTTGCTTATTTAAGTTATAGGCAGAGTACATCATGAGAAACACTGGACTCGAGGAAGCACAAGCTGGAATCAAGATTGCCAAGAGAAATATTAATAACCTCAGATATGCAGACCACACCACCCTTATGGCAGAAAGTGAAAAAGAACTAAGGAGCCTCTTGATGAAAGTGAAAGAGGAGAGTGAAAATTTTGTCTTAAAGCTCAGCATTCAGCAAACTAAGATCATGGCATCTGGTCCCATCACTTCATGGCAAATAGTTGGGGAAACAGTGGAAACAATGGCAGACTTTATTTTGGGGGGCTCCAAAATCACCTCGGATGGTGATTGCAGCCAGGAAATTAAAAGACACTTACTCCTTGAAAGGAAAGTTATGATCCACTTAGACAGCATATTAAAAAGCAGAGACATACTTTGCCAACAAATGTCCATCTAGTCAAGGCTATGATTTTTCTAGTAGCCATGTATGGATGTGAGAGTTGAACTATAAAGAAAGCTGAGCACCAAAGAATTGATGCTTTCGGACTGTGGTGTTGAAGAAGACTCTTGAGAGTCCATTGGACTGCAAGGAGATCCAACTAATCTATCCTAAAGGAGATCAGACCTGGGTGTTCATTGGAAGGACTGATTTTGAAGCTGAAACTCCAGTACTTGGGCCATCTGATGCAAAGAGCTGACTCACTTGAAAAGACCCTGATGCTTGGAAAGACTGAAAGTGGGAGAAGCGGATGACAGAGGATGAGATGGTTGGATGGCATCCCCAACTCAATGGACATGAGTCTGAATAAACTGTGGGAGTTGGTGATGGACAGGGAGGCCTGGCGTGCTGCAGTCCATGGGGTCGCAAAGAGTCAGACACGACTGAGTGACTGAACTGAACTGATGACTGTTCTTATTGCCACTCCTCTCTGATTTAGAGACAGGGTTTTCTCACATGCCAGGACCTACTAAGCCAGTTTGAGCTTAGGTAAGCTCTTCAGATCACTATTGACTTGCTTGACCTCACCTTGGGCTGCACTGTTGTCCATTCCAGAGAAAACCTAGCAGCACAGAAGGAAGTCGCAATCAGTGTTTCCAAATAAATGAAGATATGCCCATCCATCCCAATTATTTAACCCATTTGCTCTGGAGAAGAAATATCAGGTTTGTTTAGTAGGTTGTTTGAAATCTGAAGTTCTCTCTCAGTTTGTCCCACTCTTCAGAGAGTAGCATTGAAACATATACATTACCACATGTAAAATTAGATCATCAGTGGAAATTTACTGTTGTGATGTGGGCAGCTCAAATCAGGTGCTGTGGGATAACGTAGAGGGGCAGGGTAGTGTGAGAGGTGAGAGGGAGGTTCAAGAGGGAGGGAGGGACATACTTTTACCTGTGGCTGATTCATGTTGATGTATGACAGAAAGTTACACTCCAATAAAAAAATAAAAGGACAAAGAAATCTGAAGTGCTTAATCTGGGCCAAAATTTAACCAATATGGAAAGCAATAAAAGGAATTATTGTCTGGGCAAACAGTCCCATAATAGATATCTCATATTTTTCTTCATTTCTGTGCAATAGAGAACCTGATGAGTTTTGATCCCCACTCCCCTTCAAACACACACATTTTAAACAGGTGCATGACATTCCAAGGCTTAATTGAACAATTTTGACTTAATGATTCAGTAATATTGCTCAAGATATGATCACATATTAAAGGTCTTTAATAATTTCATTTGATAGTGGGACCATTAATAGAATAAACATAACATAAGCAGTAAGAAAAATATAGAATCTGAGTGTTTTCTAAGAGCATTTTGTCCCTTTGTAAGCCCATATATTAACTTGGAAAGAAAATATCTCTACATTATTCAGGTTTTGCATTCAGAAACATGATATAGCTGTTTGTTTACCTAAATATTTTATCTAACTCAGTAAAGTTTTATAAATTTCTTCCTATCAGTCTTACCCATTTTATTGCTAGGATTATTTTTAAATAATACATAAGTTTTTGTTGTTGAGCACAAAGAGTGCTTCCTGTTTATCTTTTAATGGTCACCTCTGGTTGATAGCAGTTGATGTTTGCATATTTATCTTACATGTACTCATTGCTAAGTCCATACAATCTTGACAGTCTCTTAATCGGTTCACAAAACATGTGTCAAAGGTCATTAATACTAGTTTAGATCTCCATTTTTACCAACTAGGTATTTCAAGGTATTTTTAATATCTGAATAGTTTATATAAAGTTTTAGCTTTACTTTTGAGTTTTAGAGAACATAGACTTCTCAAATTTTAGAACATAGACTCCTCAGATTATAGAGAACACATACTCTGCTCATTGAGAAGAGTACAACGATTATTTTTGAGCCACCATAAGAATAAATTTTGTGTAAATGTCCCCTGAGGCTTTAAACACCATTTTTTTTATTCCCTCTATTCTGTCTTCTGCAGCATGGTATATTTATTTATCAGTTTTTTAAAGTTTCAGGGCTATATAGTAGCTGCCCTTATGTTACATACAAGTCTTCAAATTCAAACTTTCAAAGATGTGAAAGTGCATTCACATATCCAATCCATAAATTAGTTCACATGTCTGTCATACATTGTCACGTTCGTGCATTACATACAAGTGGTTGTGCTTTTGTATACTTTACTATACAGTACTGTACAGAGTGCAGTAGTATAGTATCTTTATTTCAAGCCCAGAATGTCCAGAAGGAAGCATAAAAGTAGAAGTAATATAGCTAGTGCTGCTAAGAAGGACGTACTGTTAGTTTTTGAGGCACAAGATCTGAACATAAAACTGCACATGAAGGTTGTAACAGCCATTCAGAATGCAATTCAGAGCTGCCTTGTCATCTATAAAGATTTTTTTAAAAAGCTACTACCCAGGCATTAGTAGCTTGGTTTTTGAAGAAAGTAGATAGAATTGAGTTCAGGAAGGAAGCAGTACCCATGCCATCAGCGTCAAGTGTGAGTGACACTGCAGCTGGCCCCCATCTCCCATCGCTGAGCATCCTTCAGCTCTACCATCTCCATCACTCTA